>JALKBU010001174.1:0-15507 GCA_023091735.1 Trichomonas tenax | reverse complement strand
GATGAAACGACGGCGCTTTGTTGGGAGAAGTTGAACGAAATCCTTGAGCTCCATGGCACGGAGGTCGTCGAGTGTCTTGCCACGGTATGTGTAGTTACGCTGTGCGAACTTGCCAGATGCAGACATAATCGCAAAAAGGAAGGCCAAAACCGCTCATGGGGCGGTTATTGTAAATTGGACTTAAGCTTTTTGCACATTTTCATTACATTTTAGCGCGATTTTTAATATTTGTATATCTTAAGCTATCTGTTTCGAAACTTTTCTTCTTTCTTCGAATTTTATATTTTGATCTTCTTCGTCATTGATCATATTTGCTCTTATGGTTTTACTATGCTTAAGCTATATATGATATATGCATGCTTATTGGCTCTTCAGTTCTTTTTGATACAATTTTCTAAATATATCGAAACTGTTTTATATAACAAACACCTTACAACTGTTGAGTGGTAGTCATCGATTGGCTTACTTACAATCAACTAAATCTCTACATATCAGATGTTGAAGCAAGAGACAGTGGAGTTTAATGGAATAAAAAACTTTATTGGAATAAAGCTGACTTTATGCGAATAAAGTGAATTTGGAATCAGACCCTATTTTGGAATAACCGCCAATTTGGAATAATGACTGTTATTCCATATGCCAAAAATAGGTCGAAAAGTGACAATAATGGAATACCCGAATTATTTGGAATCGCAGAATATTTGGATATGCGCATAATGCTCTCAAAATTTGGAACCAATTTCGATATTGGAATTAGGAATAATGGATAATAAACTTCTTCATTAAAGCTTGGAGTGTTTTGCCAACAGAGCTATGAGGTGAAGCAATTTTTCTCAATCTATTTCAGGTATTTAATCGCAGACCAAATATTTGGAATCTCCCGATCTTCAAAATCGATGGGCACTTCAAATATAGAGCATATGCAATAACAATGATTAAAAAATCGAAAAGTTAGAAGTGATTTATTCTGATATCTTTTTATTTTAAAGCAAAACTACATTTTCAATCGATAGAATTCATTGGCTGTCGTCTTACATATATCATAGCACGCATCAATGTATTCTCTATTCAACAAAAACGTGGAATCAAAGTGGAAGAATAACTGACATGTAAACAAGCTCGATGTCAGCTGACAACTTCTTAATAAGTTGCTATATAACAGAGACCTTGAGGTCGATTCCTAATTCCATTATTCCACTTCTGATTCCAAATTCATTTTTGATTCCAATTCCGAATTCATTTTGATTCCAAAAAATCGATTATTCCATTATTGTCACTTTTCGACCTATTTTTGGCATATGGAATAACAGTCATTATTCCAAATTGGCGGTTATTCCAAAATAGGGTTTGATTCTAAATTCATTTAATTCGCATAAAGTCAGCTTTATTCCAATAAAGTTTTTTATTCCATTAAACTCCAGTATATGTACTAAAAGATAATAAGAAGACTGTACAGCAAGATACAGCAGTGCATACAAAGACCTTCGATAAATGGAAAAAAAAAATCCAATTCGAAAAAAATAAATAAGTATGCGGCACTTACGCATTTTCCAATGGCATATTTTTTGGATATACGCAAAACCGTTACGCACTTGCAATTTGTAAAATAAAAATATTTTTTTTTATTATAGTCAGACAAAGTTAAAATGAAAGTTTCATTAAATGGTAAATATACTTCATAATAGCTCTTGCCATAGAATCAGTCATAAAATATATTACTTTCCTATCAATAATCCATAGTGCGTGTTCAATTTTAAAACTCAATGAATTTTTTGTATGTGCATATAATTGACAGGCCAAATAAGTTATGAAAATCGACCAGACCTTTTCAATTTTTATATAGCCTACAAAGTGTGCGTACTCAGAATTACACACACTTAAGAATTTTGTGCGTGTTCAAATATTTTTTGACGCACGCGAGGAAAATTTGCGTATTGAGTAAAAAAATAAAGTACTTTTTGTGTAACCGCCGCCTCCTTAAAATAAATACTAAAAATTTATATTAAATCTAAAAAGTTAATAAATTTCTTAGGATTTACGCAATTTAAAATCAACAATGAGGTTTAATTATATGCTCTTATTATGATTTCCTAATTATTATCATTTTCATCAACTCATTTCCATGATTATTTAATATTAGCTAATGAGGAGATCAGTTTATATTTTCAATAAAGATTGGAGTGTAATGGAAAGAATAAATCATATTATTATCGATAACTTTTACAGATTTGGAATAAAATGGGTAAAATTTTGGAGTTTTGATTCGAAATTATACAACTAGATGTAATCAAATAGCTACATTCAACAGAAAACCCAAGTTTCATAAATTTCGAATATAAAACGTGACAACAGAAATTTAAATGTTGTTCCTTATTTTTGTCTTTTTCGGCATCGCCACAGTTTACGCCGAAATGGTGAAGCTCAACGACACAGAAATGCCACAGATTGTCTCTGACGAACACAATGCTAAAATCAACAACCCCAACCGCAGACTCATCGTTCACGTTAGGCGTCTCGAAAACGAGACTCGATCCGAATAGCCCTTGGCTGCCTGCGTTATCCATAAGTTGTTTTGTTTACATCCAAGCTTTTTAAAAAATTAAATTGATGTTTTGGTTTATTTTATTCGTATCTTTTGTTTTATTTTCCATCTCCAAATATTATAATTATATGCAAACTCTCGAACGCCAACTCTATGGTTTTTTGAAAAAAAGTGTTTACATGTCAAATTTAAAATAATCTGACTTGTAAAACACTACAAAAGATAATATAAATGTGTGTGTTTAATAAAAATGAGTTATTGTGTTGTATTAGGAGCAGGCTTAATGAGCACCAGCGGCGTTCTTGAGAATGCCGATGAGGCCAGAGCCAGCCATTTCCTTGCTGAGTTCAGTAGTGAACTGGTTGATGATGGAGACCGCAAGAATGATACCTGTGCCAGAGCCGAAAGCAGAAAGGAAGTCAGCAATGAAGGAGAGGAGAGCAACAAGGATACCACCGAGGGCAGCAGCTGTTGGGATGTAACGAGCGAGTGTCTTCTCGAGGCGCTTCTGATCTTCACGGTGGCCCTTGAGTGTAAGGTGCTGCTTCTTGAGCTGCTGGGCAACATCAGCTGGACCCTGCTGGGAGATGTTGAGGTAGTAGTAGGAGATAAGGCCAGCGGAACCAAGAGAGAAGATGAGGTAGATGATTGTGTGGAGTGGATCATGGACTGTCTGGCTGATGGATTGTGGAGCTGTCATGTAGTAGATGAGACCAGAGACTGGTGTGGAGTAGTCGTAGGAAGCACCATTGTGGGAGCGCCAGACACCGAGGATCTGTGTAGCGAGGGACTCTGGCCAGCGGAAGTAGATGGAGCGAGAGAAGGCAGAAAGCTGCTGGACGAGTGTGGACTGCATGATGAGTGGTGTGTTGGAGCAGTAGAAGAGCTTGATCTCGAATGGTTCTGGGCGTGCGCGGTTGACTGTTGTCTCGAGGCCGATGTTGATCTTGATCTGGTCGAAGTAGACGACAGCGCCGAAGACGATGAATGTAGAGAAGAGCTGGCAGACGTTTGGAAGCTGTGGGCGGAAAACAATATCACGGAGAGCGCGCAGCTTGTTCTTGCGTGTGAAGAGGAAGTGGAAGAAAGCGATAACAAGGCCTTCGTACTCCTTTCCACGGCCGACGTTGTAATATGTGAAAGAGAATAACCTCCACATGATCATTTCGCAGATGTTTGTGCAGATGAAGAGGGAGATGCCGGAGCCTATACCATAACCATTCTGGCAAAGTTCATCGAGAAGGATAACAACAACAGCGGCTGTGACGAGCTGTGTCATGATGAGGGCGGAGTTGAAGAAACCGATCTCGCCGCGGATGCCGTACTCACCGGACCAGATGGCGTTACCAGCCTGGAAAGCTGTCATGATAAGGCCAGCCAACTTCTGGGCAGCATCGAAGAGAGCGGAGGACTCTGGGTCAGCTGGGTTCTTGTTGATGAGACCGAAGCCGGAGAGGAACTGGAGGATCATACCGGAAATAACGATTGGGGAAATACCGAACTCCATGAGAGAGTATCTAGAGGAAGCTGTGAGGATGCGGAGGTGCTGCATTGGGTCATCGCCGACAGCCTTTTGGACGCCGTACAATGGAACGAGTGTGCAAACCAAATAAAGAGCCAATGAAGCGAATGTGTAGAAAAGCCGCTTGCGAATTGGAACCTTCTTGATTGGGCGCGGAACGTTAGGCATGAGTTCGAGAACAGGCCTGATGGACTTGAGCAAGTCGAAACCCATTTTCTTAATGGCCGATAGAAAACTGACAACTCACTTTTTTCAGATCGAATATACGTTCTAGCCAATAACACTGCAGCAGTAATACACTCATCGCAGAGGTTCTAAATACACCGGAAATGTCCGAATATTCGAATTATTTTTAATTATTTCACTTTTTGGAATTATTATCGTTTGGACTGTTACCTGGACTATACTAGATATAGTTTGATTGTAGCCAGACTCTCATGCGTTAAATCTGAGTTTTTTTAGTTCAAAGAAAATTTATTGAACGAAATTAATTTGGGGAATATCAGCTTTCGCGTTGGTACTGAGATAGACATGGTCTTATTAATGATGACAAGATTTCGAATTCATTAATTTTAGATTGGTCTCTCAGCATATTATACATATATTTCCCTGGTGATATATTCCATAAATTTTTCACTGTTAGCCTTCCTTACATTGACAATATTTTTAAATTACATCTTTATTCAATATATGCTATTCAGAGCACTTAAAATGCCTTGAAATGGCCAAATATATGAATTCATAAACTAAAATACTTATATTTTCTATCTGATTATTGAAATGTTTATATTTTGCTCTAAATTTTTCGAATTAGTCATGTGTGCCTTCTTTTAATGCCACAATAGTCTTAATACTAATCAGTTATTCTAGAATGAAAGCATCAATATATTCTTACCAATAAATTAACAAATTAATATAATAGAATTAGATGATTTCTAAGAATTTTGCAGGGGATTATAAACATTAATTACTGAAAGCGTGATTTTATTATATAGGAGAATATATTGTATGCAATTAGCATGATTTTGAGAATTCACGGTAATATGGCGCTCTTATTGGATCAAGCTCGACAAGCTTTGAAACAAGTTCATTGATCTTGTCATGGTTTGTGTCATCAAGCTTCTGCTGAATCCACAAGTGTGCCAAATAGATATATTTGCAATCTGGCTCTTCTTCCTCATGTTCGATGATATTTGCCTCTTCCTCTTTGAGGATTTCCTTATCTTCCATGATTGATGGCCTGTTGAGGAGCCAGCGATAATAAATCCATGCAGACTGGTCCTTTGGATCAATCCATGTGGCAGTCTTAACCATCTCGAGTTCGGCAGCAAAATCAGTCAAGTTTGGAAGCTGTGAGCGATAATGCCAGACGCTATAATTGCTAAAATCTTGTGCGATGAAGTCTGACGAGAACTTAAGTTCCTCATCGTACTTGTTTTCCATCCTCATCACTGCCCAACGTCTATGGCGCCAAGCGTGGAAGTTTCTCGAATCAGCTTTAAGCAATTGTGTGCAAAGAACAATTTCGTGATCGAGATCTGTGACATTTAAGTACTCGAAGCACCACCTTCTGTGATGGAAGGCCCAGTAAGACTTTGGATTCGATTCAATAACAGATTGAGAAATTTGAAGTTCGATATCGAGTTGTTCTTTCGTTGCGTGCTCTTTGAAATACTTCTTGCGCATGTTCCAGAGTGTCGCAAAGTCATCCAAGTGCGTGAGAACTGGAGTTCTTCCTTCGACAAGCTGTGGGATCTTTTCTGGATGCTTTTGGGCATCCATGACCTTCTCATACTCGGAGCGGATGTAGAGGATGGCTTTTTGCTGCTTGATCTTCTTCGCTTCGTCAAGTGGAACCTTTTTCCTTCCGTGCATTTGTCACGTTTTTGTCACATTTTCATTTTTTTCAATTTTGCATTCCTGCAAAATTTTCAACTCATATTACAATTGTTTTTAAACTAAAATGATCAATTCAAACTCTTTGTTTGTTATATATATTATCTATCGCATTTGGTCCGACAATTTGGACGGAACGTTTTCATTCAAAATAAAAGAATGTAATTAGTTTATCACACATATGAAAGTAAATTATTTTGCATAGATAGAGTTAAGGTCATCAAGAGGTTCACTATCGGAACATTCTTCTTCAGAAAGGTTGATATCAGGAGCTTCAAGCTCCTCATCAATCGAAAGACTTTCATCGGAAACATCAGCGGGAGTGAAAACAGGCTGAGAACGCTGGATTGCTGCAGCCTTTGTTGTTAGTTTCATTGGCTTCTCTTCTTCAAGAGGTTTGTCTTCTTCGAACACATCATTACTAGCGATGTTTCTGAAGAAGTTGAACATTCCGAAGAATCCCAAGACTCCACCTTGTTTTTCTTCCTTCTTTGGCTCCACAACTGTAACTTTCTTCTCTTCCTTCTTAACCTCCTTCTTCTCTTCGACATTCTCTTCCTTCTTTTCTTCTGTCTTGTTGGCAACATTGGCGTCAAACTTTGGAAGTGGTTCAACAACGTATTCTTGAGTCTTTGCATTTTGAAGCTTCGCAAGCGGCCTCATTGGCTGGTCTTCCTTCGCTGGCGGTACATTGATGACAATACCCTTATTTTCAGAAGGCTTCTTAGGTTCTTCAGACGGCTTTTCTGCTGTTTTGTTTGCTTGTTCTTGATTGAATTTTGAAATATCCTTCTTCTTATCTGTAGGGGCAGCATTAGGTTCGCTTGGTGCAGGTTCTGCTGGTTTTGGTGGCAGTGTATGCGTTGACTCAACAAGTGGATTAATTGTCTGCATGTAGAACTCAGATGGAGTGTTGAAGTTATCAATATCCTCATCATCGCTCTTCTGCTCTTGTTGCTCCTGTTGTTCTATCATTTGCTGGCTCTTTCCTTTTAATTTCGCAGGCTTGATATTTTCGATGTCTTTGATAACTGTCGAAGCCTTGAGATTCTTTTGCTTATGTGCGTAACACTTGAGAATGAACTTTTGGATTGACTCATTATTCGTCATCTTGTCGTCAACGAAGTGCTTCAATTTCTTCAAGAAATCAGAGCCTCGAACTTTCTGTTTGAAGTCATCTTTGATGCAAGTTCTGACAATAGCTTTCGAGACTCTCTTGAATGTGGAGATATTCGGAACGTATGTTGACGAAGCCATAATGAAAAGAGCAGTGAAACTGTCTCCTGGATTCTTTGAGAAATCATCTTCAATTGGCTTCAACAGAGACTTCTTTGTTGAGTTGAAAATTGCAATAATGTGCAAAAGAGTCGAAGCAATTGGTTGATAGATTGCATATGCTGAAATAATTGCTGGTTTGTTCATATTCAAGCACATTATCAATACCTTTGGAAGATAATAAAATTTCTTGAGATCAGGAATTGTTTTTGTGATTGTTCGGACATGTCTGTCTGTAACTTTCATCAAACATATCGATGCTGGAAGAAGGATATCAAGGAGATCTGCATACATTGCATTTTCGACTGTTTTCATCGAAATGTGATTAAGGATCGAAATTGGACCTCCTTTGTTGATTGCTGCTTGAACAATGTCATGAATGTCGTACTCATCGTGTGTATGGATCATTATAATCGCTTCGTTTGGAGAAAGCATGACGTTCTTCATTTTTTCTCTAAGAACACCTAAAACAATTGTTTTGATCTCAGGACGAACTAAAAAGATGTTCTGGAAGTACAAAAGCGCGTATTGTTTGATTTCCATTGTGTTGTTGAATGGAATGAAAGAAACAGAACGTGAAAAATAGGAAATAAATGATGAAAAATTCTTCGAATCAATCTTCAAACAATCAGATAAGAAAAGTAAGATAATACTTGAAAGAATGTTGTCATCGAACTTTGGGCATGTGAGTGATGTTAATATTACTTGCAAAATCTTATTATAATCTGAAGATTGCGTAAAATGTTGAATAAATGTTGTCATTGATTCAGGTTTTCTTGAAATACAGATGAGTATTGTTTCTTTATCGAGAGCAAACAGATTTTGATTGATCAAAGATTCAACATATTCGCAAATATATTGAGTTGGGACAGCATTTGCAAAATTTCGTGTAAGGCTACCTAAGTAAGTCATATCTGATGATTTAAATTTGCTTAAATTGCTCATAAACCTGCGAATTAAACTTTCGGGAAAATCTTCAAGGACATTTGGTGAAGTAAGCTTTGTAAGTGAGCTTAAATTTGTCAAGGCAATGTTGGAGAGAATGTTTCTAAAGTTTATCAACAAAGCTACAAAAATTATATCTTGAACTTCAGGATTCAAAGGTCTTATTGCAGCAACAAACGCATCCTTTGAGTTTTCAGTATCCATTGGAATGATTATTTTTAGAACTTCCCCAAATGCATCGGGTTTACTCGGTAAAGTCTGAGATCTCATCATTATTTTTATTGGATTTTTTTTAAACCGAAATTTGAGTTACACAGAGTAGTATATGAAGTGTGTTTTCTAAGTTAGCATAAAATTCTTCTGTGGAGGGTTCGTTTCTCCGTTCCTCTCCCTCCACAAAACAATTTACAACAGTATACCTAAAAGTCACTTCATATATGATATAAGCAAATTATAAAAATTACTTTCATCCACTTATGTTTTAATACATTTTACAATGAATTTTTTCATTTACCCCAGAACCACAAAGGTGACATTTTGTGTCAAAGTGGCACCGACTGGGGCACATTAATGAGGGAAAATAATGAAAAATATATAGTAAATGATGAAGAATTTGCGATAGGGAGTATTGAAAAATTGAATGAAAACTAAAATCGCAAAATGAAAAAATAGAGGTTGCTTTGAATATTGAATGCAAATAATCGTCAGCACGTTAATAAAAATGATCAGAGTTGTATAATGAACAAAATTTATGAAAATTTAATGAATTTATGAGTAAAGCATAATGAATAATTTAAATTTTATGATTGTAAAATTAGGTTTATTTTTAATTTAATTTTTATTTTTATATATAAATGACACAGAGAGTGAGAACATCAGATATTTTAACTTCTGATTTTACACATGAAGAAGTAAAGAATATTTTAGATGAGGCAGAAATAAAGACTGACAAATATTATTTGAGAAATGTAAAGAGGTTTGCGGATATGTTGAATGATTTGGGATATGATGGAGAAGTTAATAAAGAGGAAATTTTAAAGTTTTTATATCCAGTGAATGAATATGAAATTGATGAAAACGTTTATGAAGAACGAAGAGGAGAAGATGAATTTTTCGAAAATGATATAAAGAAAGAGGAAGAGATAAGAAATGAAATTAATGAGCAGATAAAGAATGAACAATTGAGAGAAGAATATGTTAAAGATATGAATATGGGAAATTTACAAGATAATGAGGATTATATGAATGAATGGAATTTATTGAGTAGTCAATATATGGAAGATGTGAAAAGTTATAACGAAGACAGAAAAGAAAGGGTTAAGGTCCGTTTAAAGAATTAAATAAAAAACCCTTTGGTTATAAATTGAATTTAAAGAATTTCAGTAAAGAAGATTTATTTGAGGTAGGGCAGAAATTGAAAGAATTTTATGATAAATTAATAATGAAACAACCGATTAATAAACATATTTTAGTTCATTATAAAGTAAATGGAATTGAGAAAAGCCAACCGATAGATAAAGAAAGTTTTAGGGCAAGGTTTGAGAATATGCTTAACGGTCAGTTTGTGTATCAGGTTGAAGATTTGGGTGGTAATGTTTCAGATGATGGAAGGTTATGAATTGTTGGATGATTACTTAAAAAAATATCAGATATTTAGTAAGTTAGTGAATGATGATGGCAAAATTAGGGAAGAATTAAAATATAATTGTTTAGTGTACGCATTAAGTTTTACAATTAAAGATGAAAATATTTTATGTGAGATATCGAATAAGTTTATCAGGAGTAAATATTGTCCGATTAATGAATTAGGGAAGATTTGTGAAAGTTTTAAGATTAGGTCACAGGTCAGATATGTTGATGAAATGAATGGATTAATAAACTGAATAAATATTTAAAGGAAGCAGAAAACGAAGATGTGAAAGTAAAAAGCAGAGTATAAATATTAAAAAAATGAAATGTTAATTTATATTTTTATTTGTAAATAAATGATTTCTAAAATATGGAATGCGATTAAGAGGACAGATGAGAAGACAACGAGGGCAGAAATGATGACCGAGGACCCCAAGATGTTATACCATAACCCATTCGTGGATATGATGATAACGGACGCAGTTAGCCAAAAGATAAGTTATTTAGATGTTGATGGTAAAATTAATGAAGCAATGAAAAAGATTTTAATTCAAAGAATAGATACGGGTGAAAAATACGTTTGCAGAAATCATTACATAAGAATAGAAGGAGACCCAGCAAGAAGTGAAGCAATGTAGGAATGGGAGAGATCCAAAGGTGTGGTAATTGAATGACAATTAATCGTAGATTAAAGTTCATTGATGATTTTTTACATGAATTTAAAATTCTATATAGAAGAGAATTAATCATATTAAACTGAACCTAAAAACTTAGGGTATACCTGTCAAACCTGCGCAATATTGAATACCTTGGGCTTTTTTGCGCAAATTTAGGGAATGCGCAATGCACAAAAACCGTCTCGAGGAACCTTAAATAAATTAAAAATTCACTCATTTTTTGTATTTTTTTTTTTTTTTTTTTTTTTTTTTTTGATGTTTTTCACAAAAATGTTCTGTAAAATCCCATGGTTTATTAGTAAGATATGAAGGATATTAGTAAACCTTTATAAATACAGCAAAAAATCTGTTGATATAGGTTTGACCAAAAGGTGTTACTTTTATTGCGCACCATTCAATTTGAGAGTGTAAACCATTCAATTTTCTATGATTGAGCAAAACTGCGCAAAGCGATTTCGACGAATTTTAAAGCGTGTGATTATGATTCCAATAGCCTAAAGAAATTGCGCAAGTGCCTTTTATAGCAAAACGCATTGAAAATATTCAAAATATGAAATTCATATTTTAGAAATTTGGCTTCATCGAAAAGAAAGCATTCGAACCCCTTTTCTGATGATAGTCTGATATAGTCAACACATCAAAATGTTTACGCATACCAATTTTTCCACACATAATTTAATATCAGACTCAAACACATAGTAAGATGACGTTTCAAAGGTAATATGATATAAGCAGCTTTAAAAAATTGTAAGTTTTTAAAGCAAAAATAAAGTTTTAATAAATTTCGATAATTTTCTACTGTAAAAAGAAAGAATTATGCGTCACATGACTCTAATCACTTAATTGATCCCATGTAAGAGAGTAAAGAATGGATTTAGTCGCATTTGAAGGAAAATATTACTGATGATATTGAAATGAAGGTGAAATGGTGCAGGATGATTGCAGTGAGAACACTTTAACACCCTGCTCCTTTTGGCCTGTTAACATGCCATTCGATAAAGCTCAGAGTTTTGCGCAGCAATGTTGCGCATTTTGTCACTTTTTATGCGGATTTGACAGCCATAACTTAGTGATATATTCTTCCAACTCTTTAACGAAAGATTATTTTCTACGCAATTTTATAATTTGACGTGTAAAATAGACTTTATTTGTCATTTTGTCATTAATCTTAAATTGTTTTATTCGAGTTTTCTCTCTGAATATTGGAGTTGAGCAATTGTAAGAATATCGATATTATTTATGATAATATCACCTATAAAGCGAACGAAAGAATAGTTATCCATGACACAAAGAGATCTGAAATTAATTATATTCCTCCAAAACTATAACAAAACTTTATTCTAATGAAAATATCACATCTTCATCAGTCAGGAAACTGGATTCTTGAACCAGGAACATATTCAGCCTGTTCATACAAAATTCGAAATACAAATTACGATATTCTATTATATGGTGATCGCTTGTATTTCAGAATTAAGATCGATGGTGGATCAGAAACATTAGTACCGAATTCAGGGAATTATTCCGATGCAAAAATCGATTTACACACAACATCGAAAGATGTTGATGGCTTTGATTATCTTCAAGTCACACATACAGTCAAAAACAAAGACCAAAACAAACACACTATCGATCTTGGACTGTGCATAGATATTGCTTTAACAAGTTCAGATGGTTCATCATCATCTGATGTTTGTAATTATTCTAATATTCAGAATCACAAAGGTGCTAATGTTTATTTTAAAGACCGAAATGTTTCATTCATATTACTTGGTTCTCCATTTGTCACTGATGTTGACAGATATTCATCAGGTAATAATGGAGGGTGGTGGTCAAATGCTAAGAATGCATCTGGGAAAGCTGATGCTTTGTTTTTTTCATGGCAAAATCGAGAAATACTTGGAGGCGAAACGAAAACATTTTCATATGTTTTCGGAAACGGCGATTTTATTTTTTCTAATTCGAGAGTGAAAACAGTCATCAATAAAATATTATTTAAGATTTTTTATCAATTCTCATTATCATTACTTCATTCATCTGTTGGTTCTCAACCAACTCTTTCCATTTACATTTTAATCATTATTGTCGACATTGATTCAATAATTTTCTAATTTCATGTATATAATTTATAATATCGATATCAGAAGATTTAAATTATCAAAAAAAAAAGAAAAAGAAAAACAAGACCATTAGAATCAATGGAGATATTAATGATGAATAAATTTGCTCGTGTAGAATCTTTGGTAATTCAGAAGTATTCTATACAAATATAGAAAAAGTTATATGACCTTTATTTATTCATACCTGTCTTAGATATTTTGAAACTGTTTAATATATCAATTATAAAGAAAATATAATGACATCATTGACAAAATGAAGCATAATGTATGAAAATCATCCATGGAAATAAATTACGGCTCTATGTGTATCATTTTTGATAATACAGAAGTATTCCAGATACAAATGGAAAAGTTGTTTAATATATATTTGTTCATATATCTCAAAATTTGTTTCCAAATTATGAACATAATAATCATGCAAATTGGTCAAAGAAAGAATTATGCGTCACATCATGCAAATTGGTCAAATCATAATTACTTACAGCAACAATCATTCATGTGACACAGTGAATATGCTTCTGCAGATTTTCATACACATTGCGTGTTTATCTTCACTGAAAAATTGATGGAACCTCGGGATTTTACTATACCTATTAGAATCCAAAAATCTGAACTAGTTTTTATGCAAGGTGGATAGTTGTGGGATGGCGCAGGTATTTTGTTTTATCTTGAACTCCTAACAAAAGGCGAGAGAGTATTAAGTGCTAATTTTAACCTAAAAATGACATCTAATAAATGGTTATTGGTTGATTTGGATAATCCAAACTGTAACGGTGATGAGTTGGTATTCTTTATTTGGGGTATCACTACTTCTAAAATATCGATTATTGACCGATCGAGTGTGAATGCTTCAGATATTCGCGAAATTAATTTTAAATATCCATTAAATAAAGAAGAAAAAACAATAATATGAAACAAAAATATATTTTTTTATTCTTCACTCCTTTCATTATTTTTTATCTAATAACTCCAACTTTTCAGCTATCGTCTTTATTGCTTCATAATGATTTAATAAAACCTTTTCAACGTCTTCAGTTATTGCCTTCTTTAAATTTTCACTAACGTATATTTATCTAGCCAGTTAATAGAATGAGTAAATCACTCCATTCATTGACATGCTTGTATGAGAGGACCAACATTATACTAAATTATGGGATGAAGAATGATTGTTATGTTCTATTCACTACGAATCAATGCAACTAAATGATTAAAAAACTGTCAAATTTTAATCTTAAACCTAAAACACGCATCAAATCATATCGATAGGCACATAATTTAACAATTGAAATATATGCACATATGGTCTAGTATTTTCTTTGTCATAACTTTGATTTGACATCCTATCATCTAATCATGAGTCTATGTAGGGTGAATTTTATCGCTGAAAATAAATTGAAATGAAATAAAGTTGCAACAATTATTGAGATAACCAAGCTATGTTTGCCTTAGCAATACTGATTATAAATATAGTGAGAACATTGTAAATGATATTATATTACGACATATAAAAATGGACAGTGATTAGAGCTAAACGTATTGATCTTTTGCTCGGAAAATTGATTCATTTTTTCATGATGCATTAAACGCATTGTATCTGATCTTTTAACCATAAATAATGAATACAATTGAAAGTGAAATTATGCAAAAGATATTATAGTTATTGAATCCTTCATTGGATAGCTTATATTACTTGATAATATTTTATCTTTTTTGATCATCAATTTTGCCGATTAAAAAGAAAATTTTTGACACTTGTTTAAGAAATGCCCCAATTATGTTATTTGTTGATGCAACATTGCACCAATATAACTAACACACTCTTATATATTGATAGGTTGTGATAGATGTTAAATTTGATGACACATATAGGAATCCAATCAAACATACAAATTTTTAACGAAGAATTCTTAGCTTAAACCTTAGCTTAATTGTACCTATCAAAAGGCTTTAAAGTTTTACTGCTATCTACAGTTTATTTGCGCACTGGTCATGTATTAAACAATGCACAAGCAACATATGAATGACGGTCTCCTATGAGAGAACAGATGCTTTAATCATGCCGGAAGTTTTTGAGCATGTGATCACTGTACAGTAGTTTGCAGCATCACACTGTCATTTATACCTTAAAGAAATACTTTTCTGAGCATGTGCTAATGGCTGTAAACTTTGCAAGTTCAACTAAGGAAGATTACCAAGCAAATATGTGTTTAAGGTTCTTTTTCAGAGCTTTCGCGGGAATTTTAAGATCATAGGACGTTAACAGCCAGACGAAGATGCGTGAATACCTATACCTAGGGTGTGTAGAATCTAACTATCCTAGGCGTGAAGGCCAAATCGAATGTTTTTGAAAAAGATCTAATTTCAAGATCAGCGCAGGAAGTTGGTCTTACGGGAAATTTATGGTTCCAAACGAAAGTACACAAGGTGTACACAATCTTATCCCCTAGGACCTTCGCGATCTCATGGACAGATAGCCCGCAAAATCGCGTCGAAGTGTATGAAAATTTTTCAAATAAGGTTATTATTTCCTCCGAATGGCCCCCGACTAAACTTCAAATCAAAGTTATAATATATATATATGATGTGGTTTATTGTAATATTATTATGGATTGATTCAATAAGCGCATAATTGTATTTTCTTATTATGGAAAAATCGGGAAAATTTTTCCTTCTGCGGTGTAGTCCCGCGACCTTCATAACTTTTTATCTGATCAATATTTTTTCGATTTGAAAGTACTTTCATGTATATATTGATAGTTGTCTATCCAGTGGTGTAAGTGGCACAGTCTATATATCTATCAAATCATTGATTGCATTTCAAATCGTCCAAAAATATACGATTTCCAGCATAAATGTATGCGCTAATATGCAGCATATGATATTTTTATGTGTATTATTGAT
>JALKBU010001173.1:0-15507 GCA_023091735.1 Trichomonas tenax | reverse complement strand
AATATTTTGGGCTGTAATTCATTATACAATAAGATAGTATTCATTAGAAGAAACAAATAATGTAAATCCAATGATATTAAAGACGAGCTCGATTAATTTAATAATGCAAAATATCGAAAAGTATATTCATGTGCACTTACTATACACAAATCATACAGCGTAATGCAGTTAATGTATTTGTGAGTTAGTTGTTTCTTAAAATCGAATTGTTATATTTCGCGTCTATTATAAACGTGCATTATTGTGACGATTTGAGTATTCTGAATAGTGACTTTGCATAGGGATGCTGATGTATATCATTATAGCGTATCAGAGCTTCTCAATACGCACTGTAGAAAAAGATAAATTTTTTGAGATTTCGGTCTTACCGACAATGACGTGCTTGGATGGTGGCATTGATACATATAGAATATAGAGCATACGACAACAAGAGATAACACCATGGTTTCAAACTGGAACAAAGATGCGATTTGTATCTCGGTAACCAGAATGAAAATTATGATTTTCTTTGATAAAATCAAAGATACAAAAGGACTTAAAGAAGAATATGACGTTAAATCAACCAAAATTTTATCCGACCAAACAAAAAGTGAGATTGAATAATTTACAGTTGCGTCAAGTTGCGGAAAGGTGACAGGGTTCATTTTTAATTCGAATTATACGATTATTTTCGATTCAAAATTAATTGTTTCCGAAGCGAAATTGATCCTATAGGATCAAATTTTTGTCAAAAAAACTGTGTTTGCGGAGAAAACATGTCTTTCGAGATTTTCGTTTTCATATCATTAATAAATCATTTATCTATTAATGTTATTATAATCAATACTGTATCTATTATATAGGGTAACTATTGTCTATGTCTTTTATCGATCATTGGGTTGACTGTAATGAAAACAAAAAAATCCCATCTCAGATTGTCAAAATTCGAGCCGTCTCTATTTATGGGATTGCTTATCAGCAACCTAAGATTCAGTTACAATTATGAGTATATCCATAGATTATATACGAGGTATACTATACGTATAATAGCAGAGAAAGATTGTTTCAAAAATTTTTTGAAGAGAGAGTGAAAATTCTTTCTTCGTCACATCAAAAAAATGAACATTTTAGGGCCAATTTTTCCCGCGAAACAGCTCTCTGACTCAATTTTGATTTTATATCCCGCCATGGCGCCAAAATTATATGACACATTTCTCTATATAAGAGTTATTATAGGTGTATATTATATATATGTTAATAGAATGATTCAGATTTGCTCCAATCTTTCTGCGCTAAACACACCCTATATTATTGCCAACAATGTATTTACTGCCTAAACCTTTGATGTGTGGACATGTTTCTTTGATGCTAGTCATAATCGCGCTTGAATATTGTGTGTGGTGAATAATAAAGAAGGTTTTGTTATAGTCATACATAGTGTTGTACATACCAAAATGTTGGTCAGCTTTAACGCCGGCATATAAAACATGTTTGATCATTATATTATCTTTCGGAGGACATATTTGTGGAATATTGTAGTTGTTTAATATTCCAGGAATGAGTAAATAATTCACCATTCCTTGGTCATTCATTTGCTTGTTTGGAGTATAATGTGCAAAATATAACTCAAAAAACTTCAAAATGACATCAACTCTACCCGCAAAAACTCCAAAGCATGCTTGCTTGAAGCTTCCATAGGTTTCGTTATCATATTTAAATCCTACTGTTTGCATCCAATATCGGTTAACATTTGATTGGAATAAATATCTATTTTCATCATATATGATAATTCCTTCTTGAGAGAAGCCTGTACAGAAAGGGTCACCTTGGAAAAGTGTGTCGTATAAATCGTATATAACAATTCTATTGATTTTATAGGAGTTTTGAGAAATAAATTTTTGGATTATTAAAAAATGTAGATTAATGAAATCCCCTTTGCGTATTGAATAGCTTCACTGCATTCATACAGATAACATCCACATCTTTTTAGAAAACCGAAAACAACTGGAGATGTGTACTTCATCGTTTTGAATCTGCCAATACGACAATTGATGCTTTCGATCCTGTAGTTCTAAATGATTGCACGAAAGGAACAACATTCACAATTCTATTATATGCGACAGTTATGACTACATCCTCAGGAGTACTATCTTGGTTGAAATTCGCTTCAGTAAAATAACATAATTCACAATCTTCTTTTGTGCTAATTCTAAATTCTTCTGTGAATGGTTTTCTCGAAAATGATTTAATTGCAAAAGATAAGTACAATGGATTTCCATTTAATTGTAATTGATAGAGAGTCGCACTGAGTTGATGGAATAAGAGCATTAACACCGGCAATAAGCAATATTGAAACTCCCGATATTTAGTTTTATAATACAATTGAGCGTTTTTTGACTAAAAAAAATTAAAAATTGACATCTGACAAGTGTCACTTTTATAAAATAATATCTCTATTCAAATACAAAATCATACAATAAAAAGCGATATAGTTATGCTTGATTTAGATCAAATTATCACGAATGTATTGGCCATATTCCTCTTTTGTTTTTTCAGGATTAAGGAGCTGCCAATTCATCATTTCTTCTAACAGTTTCCTAGTGTTTTTATCTGGCTTAGTTCCGTAGTATTTGCATAACTCATTTCCATTCATTAAAGGTTTGATTTTCCAAATTTCATCCATTTTTTCTTTTGTAACAAATGGTATAATTTCATTATCAAAATATTCTTGATCTTGGACCATATATCGAACATATTTCCAATCTTCTCCTAAATCTAATATCATATGACCTATTTCGATACGATTTAATTCGATGTGATGATCAATATTGTATGCTGCTTTCTGCCACTTCTTTGCTGTTGAACCCGTTTCATTCGGTAAACATAATTTCTTCAAGATGCCCATTAATGTCATTGTTGTAGAAACGGGATCATAAACTGGCATATAAATTGTTGCCAATAGCAAAATGAGTCGATTCTTCAAATGAAACGCCGGTCTTAAATTCTCAATTCTTTTAACAGCGGCATCAACATCAAAATTGATTGATTTGGTAGGATCAAATATCACATCAAACATTTTTGTTTTTGCAATCAATTTAATTGCTATTTCTATATTATCTGCATTCAGCATTTTCACGATTTCAAGTCCTATCCTTCCCTTTGAAGCATTTTTCTCGAAGTTTTCAACATGTTTCGATATGGCTTCTAATAGATTTATATCTACATCAAAGTTAAAGCGTGCAGCAAATCTAAAACATCTAAGAATACGCCTTGGATCTTCAAATATGGATTTTGTTGGATCGATTGGCATTCTCAGTTTATTATTTTGCAGATCTTCAAGGCCTCCTACATAATCTTGCACTTTCTCTGTATCAATATTGAAGTACAAAGCATTAATAGTGAAATCTCGACACTCTGCATCAATTTTAATTGTTTGATCTTTTGCAAGCTCTGTTATATCAAACCATATATCATCACCAATGCCTATTCTAACTACAGACATAGATTCTGTTTCTTGAGGATTGACTGATAAATGAACAATCGAATATTTTGGATCGAATGTTAATAATCTTTCACCAAACTCATTGCAAGATATGCCTTCAACAACTATATCAATGTCGTTATTGTTTATTCCCATCAAATGATCTCTTACCCATCCACCTGCGATTCTTGGAATAATTTTGCGAGGAAGAAAAGACTCACAAGCTTTGTGGATGATAGAAATTACCATTTTATCAAATTCTGAATACAATTGACCTGATTCAAGTAATTCTTTGTTTTTGTTCATTCGAGGAAATGATATTTGGCGGAATTTTTAAAATTTTGTCACTTTTATTACATCAAAATTATTTATTGTCAAATGACATTTTATTTGTCATAAAACTGAATGCAACTGAAATGATTATCTAAACTATCGCAGAACCTTTACCTTCATGAGTTATTATTTTTGATATGCACGCAAGCAGAGTAAATAAACTTCAAGCACGTTAATGTTAAAGATATGATAAAAGTGAAAGCTGAAATCTGAACACAAAGTATGAGCATGCCAATATTCAGTGTCCTTAGATGTCATTTTAGTTACTTTTTTATATTTTGATGATATATCTGATTATAAGCAACAACATTTAAAACCCATAAATCACATACGATAGATTGATGTTTGGCAATACAGTTTTGAAGCGAAAAAAGAAAATATTTTTGCGAGAATTAAATATCATTATGATAGAGCCTCTTCTAAATAGTCATTGAATAATAAACGATATATTGAACATAAATAAGTTAGAATATCTTATATTAAACACAACATTTTTTTGATAGATCTAAAAATTGTTTAAAACTTCCTGATATGAAAACCATATACTAGAAACTTTGCTATAAACATTGCTGCTTCAGGCTCGATATTAAGAATATAGTTATATCAACTATATATAATCACTTGCTCTTACTAAAGCAGCAGGCAGGAGGCTATATAATGCATCGTTAAAATTAAATAGCTATCACTTTCGGGCGCGGAGATTTTTCAAATAAAAAAATTAATAACAGATTATGATAAAGAAGCTTTGTTCTTGGAAAATACGTTTCAGATAACATTTTTCACTTCCTCGATAACATCTCGTTTGATTCTATTATTCTCTGTATTTCTTTTATTGCTCTTGAAAGTTGAGCATCCGAAATCTTGGAATGCAATTTTGCTGGTTATTTTGTAAAAATTTAGGATGAAAATATCAACACACATATCATTTCTAGATAATCAGTATAATGGTGTTATTAGAATGTGATAATAAAAGTAGCAATTCAGTAAAGTTTAAATGATATTTTGAAAAATGTCATTGCATTCTAGTTGAATCATAACAGCAGAAGCAATATCAATCACAGGGCATTCCAGTTTTCTCTATCCGAGTTATATCAAACAACAAGCTTGTTGCGCTAATTATTTTGAAAATATTTTTTCAAAATTATTCTGCTTTCATATTTCATGCAACATCATATAGACACATAAGAATATCACAGCCCAAGGATTGGTCTCCTTTTATCTGCTAGAAACTGTTAGCTAAAATCAATTTGCGAGCAAATAATTGACACATAAATTATTTACATGGTATTTGCGTGTGTTTACATGTCAGATGGTGTCATAGCTATTCGTTGCAGAGGAGTAGCTGTAAGTAATAAAGCCAAATGGCTCTGAAAACGTTTTAATATTTTAAATCCGTATCATTTAAGCGCTTCAAGATGCTAAAAAGGGGGTAGCATTCACTTCCGAGTGAGAAGGACGCTATATGAAGCATTACAATTGAAGGATCATGCTCTCATTTAAAATGACACTTTCTGTTACAAGGGGTTTACCCCTAACTAAAGGGTGTCTAGACACCATTGTCGCCAAGGGTCCTATTTTCATGGAAAACGATATGCTTACCCACAACTGTTTATATCCTTAGTGCTTCAAGCTATAGCGTCTCTAGGACCTATATAGTATATACTATGAGTTTGAAGCAAATTGCTAGGGCACTTCGAAGTTTCCCTTCATCAATTTTCAATATTGGCTTTCAAACCTATTTTCATGGAAAACGATATGCTTAGCAATTGCAATTTAGTAATTATGATAAATCAATGAATAATCCATATAAATTGAAAACGAATTAGAAAGTAAGAAAATTTTAAGATGACAATATAGGTAAAACAAAATTCTTTCATATGGTTGTCAAAAAATAGCATCTTCCAAAAGGCTTCTTTTCAGTTAGTTTGTAGTGACTGAGTGTGTTTTCAATCTGTTTTGTAGTGACTGAGCGTGATTTCAGCTACTTTGTAGTGAAGTTGGACATAAATAATAATTATGTCACTTTTCCCCCGCCAAATAATGTTTTCAATAATTTTACTTCTAATATATTATCATAATGAATTTTTACCCGAAACATTATATTTAACGATGTTTTTTTACAAAACTCATTTTGAAATTGTTGATTATATTCATAAAAGAGTCATAAGTATCGATAACACATATGTGTCTGTCTTTTGGAAGCTATTGGTGCATCTTATTCAAGAATATTTTAAATATTTAAAATTATTGCATCATATCAATGCTATATCTGATTGAACACAATTAAATCTCTAGCCTATGTATACATATTTAAAAAATTTTAGTACCAAACACATATTTTGAAAGTAATATTAAAATTACCTAAGTGACAGCGAGGGTATACTATGTGTTTGACAATTGAAACAGATGCAGCACAGAAAATAATTCCGATATCCGCTACGAATAGTTCGCCTTCTTGTCTAGAAGTATTAGTTCTAGAAAAAATCGGAACTTTCAACGAGGTTATTTTTTCCCTTTGCATTCAAACTTTAAATACAGATTTCAATTGATCTTTGTCCGTATAATGCTAAACTTATATAGTTTTGACTCATCCTAAATGCTTTTTTACAATCAAAACAAATTATTTTGCGCTCGGACAAACTATGACTGAGATACCTTTTTATATACGATGCAAAAAAGGTAAATATGCAAATACACAGATAAATCACAAGCATATATATATATGATATATCAAAGAGATGAAATATAAATTAAGAGGTGATCCTAGAAACATGCATCTTTGAGCGCATCAATGTTGTCAATTTTCGATATTTGAGCTTTAATATCTCCACAACTAAAGTGTGCATAATAAAAATACGCACACATAGCATTATGTTATTTTCGAATATCCCTACCTGCCTTATCCCTACAATCACATATTAATCGAAGAGAAGCTAATTAAGATGGCTTAGTGGTGCCGATGATTTAATTTTTAGAATTAAGATTGATTTTACCAGATTATCTATCCTGATATAAACGTGCATCATTCCCATAAACGATTTATACCGTAAATGATCGGATTCTAATATCCAATATCGAAACCTTCCTTGGTCATTGCAAAATTTAAATAATTTCGGTTTTTAACGATTTTAAAACAACATAAATCACGAAGGTATTTTTCCATGGATAAATTCTTCACAAAATCTTTTATAAAATTTTTTCTTCATATTCATTTAATACATATCAAATTGAGAACAATTCAAATGAAGGATAATTAATTTGAGAGAAACGATGACAAATGTGAACTGTTATAGATATGGCCATGATCATGTTTTTGAATGGATTATTCAAGCGATAAAATGATGAACCATAAACGATGAAATCACTTCACCTCATGATATGAAATCAAAATTGCTGTTTGCATTTTCGCTAAATATGCAATTTAATGACAAACATTTATCGAGTTCTCGCAATTTCTCCTAATAAAATTGTGAAGTATCCTACTTTTTTAAAGTTTTTTATTGGAGATTTTGAGACGTTTACAGCTATAGAAATGTAACAATGAATGACAGGATATGATTACGGTTCATATGGAGGTGATGGAGAATAGTTATTTTGAGGGTATTTGAAGGTAACCGCTCCGCTATCAATGAATTATCAAACAGTAAATCACATCACTTTTTTCAGGAATGCTTCGCAATTTCGGTAAGAGAATTCCAGGAGATGGTAATACAGCTTGCACATCCATTGCCTATCAGCTCACTGAGACATCCTTCATCTACCCAATCACACCAGCTACAACAATGGGTGAATTAGTCGATGCTTGGATCGCCCAGGGCCGAAAGAATATTTGGGGTAACCCTGTCAACCTTTCCATGCTTCAGTCTGAAGGTGGTGTTGCTGCCGCTGTTCACGGTGCTACAGTTGTTGGTGCTCTCTGCACAACATTCACAGCTTCTCAGGGTGCCCTCCTTATGATCCCAGAAATGTTTAAGATCACAGGTGAAATGTGCCCAGCTGTTATCCACATCGCTTCTCGCTGTGTCGGCACATCTGCCCTCTCAATCTATAATGATCACTCTGATGTTTATGCTTGCCGTGTTTCTGGTATGCCAATGCTCTCATCCGCTGGTGTCCAGGAAGCTCACGATCTTGCTGCTATTGCTCACCTTACAGCTATCAAGACAGGCCTTCCATTCATGCACTTCTTCGATGGCTTCAGAACATCCCACGAAATCAACACATACGAGGAGATCCCGAACGAATACCTTTGGCCACTCATCGACCAGAAGGCCCTCGCCAAGTATCGCGCTCGCTCCCTTAACCCAGAGCACCCAACACAGCGTGGTACAATTGGCGGCCCAGAGTACGTCTGGCAGATCCAGGAGAAGTTCCGCCTCCCATTCAAGACACTCCCACTCGAGGTCGAGAGAATGATGGACGCTCTCGGTGAGAAGACAGGCCGCCACTACAAGCCATACCAGTACGTTGGCCCACGCGACCCAGAGAACCTCATCGTCATGCTCGGCTCTGGCTGCGACTCTGTTGAGGAGTACATCACAGCTCACCCAGAAGCTAAGACAGGCCTCATCAAGGTCCGCCTCTTCCGCCCATTCGGCATCGATATGTTCATCAAGGCTATCCCAGCCTCCGTCAAGCACATCGCTGTCATGGACAAGGTCGTCGACCCAACATCCGCTCGTGAACCACTCTTCGAGGATGTCGCTGCCGCCGTCACAGGCCGCCGCAACGTCAAGCTTGTTGGTGGCCGCTACGGTATCTCATCCCGCGACTTCGCTCCAGTACACGTCGAGGCTATCTGCAAGAACCTCAACCAGGAGCAGCCAAAGGATGACTTCACAGTCGGCCTTCTCAACCCAGAGACAGCCATCCCACTCGGCAAGCCATTCGACCACCTTCCAGAGGGCACACGCCAGTGCATCTTCTGGGGCCTTGGTTCCGATGGTACAGTCGGTGCCAACAAGGAAGCCATCAAGCTCATCGTTTCCAACACAAAGCTTTACGGTCAGGCTTACTTCGCTTATGATGCTCACAAGTCCGGAGGTGTCACAACATCCCACGTCCGCTTCGGTGCCAAGCCAATCAACGCTCCATACTACGTCCAGAACGCTGACTACATCGCCTGCCACTGCCCAGCCTACCTCACAAAGTTCGACATGCTCAAGCCACTCAAGCAGGGTGGTATCTTCATCATCAACTACCCAGCCACAGCTGACCTCAACAAGGACCTTCCAGCCACAGTCCGCAAGTCCATTGCTCAGAAGGATGCTAAGCTCTACGTTATCGATGCTACACAGATTGCCATCGATCTCAAGCTCCCAGGCCGTATCAACATGCTCATGCAGACAGTCTTCTTCGGCCTCGCTAATGTTCTTCCAGCTGAGGAGTGTCTTGGCCTTCTCAAGAAATCCATTGCTAAGCAGTACGCTCGCAAGGGTAAGGAAGTCATCCAGAAGAACTGGGACATGGTCGACATGGCTCTCAAGGGTCTTAAGGAGTTTAAGTACAACAAGGAGGAATGGCTCAACGCTCCAATCCCACCAGCTCCAAAGCACGCAGGCATCCGCCACATCTGCGATATGACAATCCTTCAGGAGGGTGAAGAGGTCTCTGTCGATGAGATGGTCGATCTCGGCACAGTTCCAAACGGCACATCCAAGTGGGAGAAGCGTGGTATTGCTATCGACGTTCCAAAGTGGGACGAGAAGAAGTGCATTCAGTGCAACACCTGCTCCATGGTTTGCCCACACGCTGTCATTCGCCCATTCCTTCTCACACCAGAGGAGTCCAAGGGTATGGTTACACTCAAAGCTAAGGGCAAGGAAATCAAGGACTTTAACTTCCGCATCCAGATCTCTCCACTCGACTGCACAGGCTGCGGCACATGCGTTACATCCTGCCCAACACAGGCTCTCTCCATGCAGTACCGCAATGCTCAGGTCGATGCCGAGCAGATCAAGAACTGGGAGACATGCATCAACGCTCCAAACCGTGGACACCTTGTTCCACCAACAAACGTTCGCAACGTTCAGTTCCGCCAGCCACTCCTCGAGTTCAACGGTGCTTGCGCTGGTTGCGGTGAAACAGCTATCTCCAAGCTCCTTACGCAGCTCTACGGTGATCAGCTCTACCTTGCTAACGGTACAGGCTGCTCTCTCGTTTGGTCCGCCACATTCCCATGGAACCCATATACAGTTAACGATCGCGGCCACGGCCCAGCCTTCGGTAACTCCCTCTTCGAAGATAACGCTGAATTCGGCTACGGTATCTTCAAGGCTGTCGAGGCCCGCCGTAACATCGCTAAGAAACTCGTCCAAGATCTCCTCGAAGCTAACGAGTTCAAGGGTGAACTCAAGGGCATGATGGAGGAGCTCCTCAAGGTTTGGGATGAGGAGAAGGAATCCGCTGAGCTCGTCTGGAAGCTTCAGCCACTCCTCTCCAAGGTTGAGAACCCATCTGAGAAGATGTTCGCTCTCAAGGCTAACGCTGATGTCCTCGCCAAGAAGATCGTCTGGATCGTCGGTGGTGATGGCTGGGCTTACGATATCGGTTATGGTGGCCTTGATCACGTTCTTGCTACAGGAGAAAACGTCAAGTTCATCATCTTCGATACAGAAGTTTATTCCAACACAGGTGGTCAGTGCTCTAAGGCTACATCTCGTGGTGCTGTTGCTAACTTCTCTGCTGCTGGTTACACAAAGGCTAAGAAGGATCTCGGTGCCATCGCTATGACATACAAGAACATCTACGTCGCTGCTACATGCCTCCTTGCTGACCCAGCTCAGGCTCTCAAGGCTGTCCTCGAGGCTAAGGCTTACAAGGGCCCAGCTCTCATCGTCAACTACTCTCCATGCATCAACCACGGCATCAAGAAGGGCCTCGGTTCCACACCAAAGCACTGTAAGGATCTTGTCAAGTCTGGCTACCTTACACTCTACCGCTACAACCCATCCAAGGACAAGCCGCTCACAATCGATTCTAAGGAACCAACATACGACCTTTCTCCACTCACAAAGGACGAGAACAGATTCGCTGCTCTTCGCGACATCTATCCAAAGGAGGCTGAGACCAAGTTCCCGCAGCTCATCAACGACATGAAGGCTCGTTACCAGGGCTACAAGAAGATCGTTGACACTCAGTAAGTGCTCATAAACCAAGATAGTATTTTTATTTAATTTTACCTTTTTTACTATAATCTTGCTTTGATAATTTTGGGAAATAAGAAGATATAACATTCGTTTGTTTAGAATTACAAAATACATAATAGATGAATGCGCTTAGTTGTTTATCGACTTGATAACATTAGTGACATATTTGGAGTATTCTAAGATGGACTCATCTTGTGTTTGCGACTTCTCCTTGTTGAAGATGACAACCTTTGGTGACGCTCTCTGATCAATCAAAGCGTCGATCTGGTTGTTGATAATCATGTTAATGATCTGCTTTTCGACATCGATTGGAGAGAACCCGATCAACTGGGCAAGTTTCTCGATCTTGACTGAAGAAAACATCTTCTCAGCGAACATCAAGTTGTGCTGCAAACAAGCTTTGTCGAGGGCTTCTTTAATGTCGATAGGAAGGATTCCTGCTGTAGCGCTGATGAAGTCATCGCGTGCTGTCTGATCGATGAACTGACTGCTGACCATTAGTTCGATCATTGGATAGAACTTGAATGACTGGACATCATAATCCTGGGTGTACTCAACCAAGTAGTTGGAGTTGTTTGCTTTTGTATTCAAGCAAAGACAGATTGTCAAATATTGTTTAACTTTGTAATTAAATTCTTGATCTCTCGAATAAGAGAGAATCATTGTGAGAGCGCGTGCAGCCTCTAAAAATTTCTCCTCGATTATGTTGCCTTGAGCGCGAAGCATATCGAATCTTTTGATATATTCGTCAGGAGTTCTTAATCTGAAAATGTGCTCACTCAAATTGAGTAACTTTGGCTTGAAAGCAGATATATCTTTCATTTTCAGCATCAGTTCTGCCATATGTTCATTATATCCGACATTTTCAAATTCATTTTGTGGTGGTGTTTGATTTTGGAGCAAATTTAATGCTTTGCGGTACTCTTTTGCTGCTTCATACATTGTCACTAAAGCAGGAATGCACAAATTATAAAACTTTCCGTCATTTTTAACAGATTCGCCAATAATTTCAGCATAAGTGACGATAATTTTCGTATTTTCCAATTTTGAGATAGCATCGGCCAAAGAACCAATCAATTTGGAGAGATTCTCTTGAGGAATTTGTTCTTCAATTTTCTCATTAATGAATTTTTTGAGATTTTCTTCGTTGATATCCTTCATTACCTCTGAGGTAGTTTCTAAAATCAAATTTTTGAGTTGTTCCGGCTTCAGATTGATATCCTTTAGAGTCATTTTTTTGAAATGGCACTTTTCGACATCACAAATTTACCAAAAGGGTCAAATTTTAAGATTTACATGTCAATATTTGTCGTGTATATTTCAAGCAACTTTCTTCATTTTCGAAATTCATGATTAGCATTATATCTATAAAATCCAATCATGGAACTGCATTTTGAACTTCATTTAGTATCTAATTTACTGAATTTGCTTAGTATTTTATGAATTCAAAATCAAGATATAACTCATTTTTTAGGCAAATGATTCTTTTTAAATATGAATCAATCAAAAGCAAAATCTGAGTTCATACTTCTTCTGAGTTATATGAGATTTGGTTTCTAGATATAGAAATGCTAAAAAAGATGATTTTAAATAATAAATAGCTCTATTCCCTTTATTCCTAGTTCTAAAACAGTAAAATATAAATCACTCGAATTCCTCGAGAAGTTTCTCTAAAACCTTGAACGAGTCAAGTGTCTCGAAGCTGTCTCTGTATTTGCTGATTGTGACTCTTAGCATTGATCTTGCGGACTTCTGCTTATCTTCTAACTTCTTAGCAACAGCGATGTATTTCTCGACGGCCTTAGAAAGTCTGTTGAAGACAATAGCATCCTGAATTTTTCCGTCGGCCTGGAGAGCCTTGATAACGTTGTTTCTCATCTCGAAGGCAGACTGGAAGTCACCGGCGGCCTCAGCGATATCAGCGTAAATCGCCCAGAAGTCGAAACCGCAGTCAGCGTTCTGTGAGATCTTCTCGATGACTTTCATCATCTTCTCGAGGTCTCCCTTCTCCTTGATGACGAACTGTATGACTTCGTAGATCAATGGCGTGTTGCACCACTTCTTGTCAACACGTATAACTTCGTCAATGCCGACAATTGCATCGTTGACCTTGTTTGCGTTGATAGATATGACAATGAAGTTCTCCCAGATCTTTGTGTTTTCTCGCTGGAATCTAACAGCCTGTGTGATAGCCTTGTGAGCTTCGTCGTTCTTTCCGATTGTTGTGAAGCAGATGGCGAGATTGGAGAAGCACTCGCTGTCATCACCCTTCTGTGAAACGACGTCCTGGAAGGCGTAGATGGCCTTCTCGAACTGCTCCAAGCGCATGTAGCAGCAGCCGAGGCTGTGGCATGCCTGCGGGAACAATGGGTTGATCTTGAGAGCGATCTCGAAGTGCTCGGCAGCTTCAGCGAACTTTTCTTCAGCGAGGTACAAATTAGCAAGAGAACGCTGTGCTCTTGAGAAGTGATGCCTGGAGAGTTCCCATGCCTGAAGGATTGTGTCCTTGTCTCTCTTGAGCTCACCCAAGATTGTCAAGACGAGTGGTGTTGGCTTCTCATCCTTGAGGACTTCGATGCCCATATCAGCATCCTTAGCGATCTCGCAGCAGATGGAAAGTTCGTCCCACATCTTGTTATCGATGAAGATCTGAGCGGCTGTTCTTGCAGCACCGATGTTCATCATCTGGAGACCCATCTCACGCTTGACTTCCCACAGAGGTGGATGCTCGAGCATGAAGAAGTTCTGGAGTCTCTCGAATAATGGTGTTTCTGTCTTCGCAAAATCATCGATGATGGACTGCAACTGCAAAGCAGCCCTTGGCTGGAGGCTGTGCTCGTGCTGCTCGATCCTGCTCTTGTCGAACAAAGCGGCTGTGGCGAAAGAATACTGTAGCTGGAGCTGAAGAATTGTTGTGAGAATTGGCATTGCTTTTTCGTCTCTGATTTCATCACCTAAGTTCCTCTCCGTGATAGCGCGTGCTTCTTGGATGAGGTAGGCCATTTCTTCTGGAGAGAGCTGTGGAATTGTGAATTCTTCATCCATATTCGGACGATCGAGAAGATTTGCGTCTTCTTCAAGGGCAACTTCACGGGAATAGCGTGTCATTGACTTCATTCCGTTTGTCTCTTGGTTGTTCTCTGAGTCACGCTTCGATTTACAGCTTAAAACATCGACAATGAATTGAGATTTTGATTCCTGCTGGAATTTAGTCTTCTTACCGAGTTTGCCCGTAAGGTGGAACTCGAATTGAATCGAGTCTTTGTACTTATCAAGCTCTTCGAAGAACTGTCTATAATTGTGGAATAAATGATGAGCGATAGGAAGCTCAATTCCTGTTGCATTGTTGAGTGCAAGTTCCTTAAGTATCGGTGTAGGGTTCGCAAGGCATCTCTGAAGGATCATTGCGGCTCTAGCGATCCAAATACCTGGAGATTTAAATTTCTGTGTGAATTTCAACGCAACCCAAATGAGCTCCTTGAATTGTGTCTGTGTGTGTACTTCTTCACCATTTAAATTGATGTCATCGAGGTAATCTTCAGGAAGAAGCGATTTTATTTTGTCTAACAATTGTCCATCGACGGATTCTTTAACAGAAGGACCAACGAAGTTCTCTGCTATGAAAATGTACAAAGCATCAATAGCAAAATAAATTCCTCTTTCTTGATTCTGTTGTGAACATTCATCCTTGAATAGTGAGACAACGATGTCGTGCGGGAAGTCGTTGAAATAAGAAACTGGATTATTCTCTATTTGCGATATCACTTGTTCAGATATTTCCATTTTTTAAATGACCATTTTTTTTAGACACAAAATTTTAAAAATCATCTATGTTTTCATTTGATTTTTGGATTAGTCATCCAATGAAAAAACATTTTTGCTAAGCGATATAAGTAAAATTCGCAGTATTTCATTGTGATTTTGTTAATTTTTTCGCAAAAAATTAAAAATGATATCTATATAAATTGATATGTTTGGATTTAGAGTATTTCTAAAATATGAAAAGTGACAGTCACAGAGATTTTGAAAATAGTTTTGGTTAGTGCATATAGTCTTAAAAATTTATATAAAGCTTATATTTTGAATTTTAGACATTGAACTAGGAATTAAATTTTTCATCATCCATTAAATTTCAATTTTGACTATACAACTATAAAGGAAATTGTATGCAAATTATACAGCTATTAACAAAATAATGAATAATAACATAATCAACAAAAAAAAATTAAAAATAACAATAAATGAGTTTAGCGAGTAGATGAGATATCAGCATAAAGTATAGATAACAGTGTGATAACGTTAGCAATAGTTCAGCACTTTTTTTGAAACAAAATGAATAAAAAATGCATAAATGTTGGTATTTAAAGCCCACATTGTGATGAATCACTGCAGTCAGGATTTTTGGACGCAAACATCAAAGAATTATTTCTTCAATTCAATGGCGTCACTGAATTTTCTACGCCTACTCAAACATCTCGATTTTTCTCCACCAGTATGAATATTTAAGGTCTAATTTTGGTGGCAAATGAAAAATTTTCCAATCTAAAATGCTGTGGATATATAAAG
>JALKBU010001172.1:0-15525 GCA_023091735.1 Trichomonas tenax | reverse complement strand
ACTACTCATAATGAAGTCTTCTTTGGCTTCCAACATTGAGTTCAATCCATTTCAACCTATTGACACTTTTCCATTTTTTCCCGCAAACACGTCACTTTCCTTTATTTTGACATTCTGACTTTACATGCCAAAAATAAGTTACATGTCAGAAAAGCACGTTGTTCTATTTTGTCCCAGTCCCGAAGCGTTCTATAGCTATTTTTTTGTAAAGTTGATTTTGATTAAAAATACTACAATAAGCATATGTTTACTAAATAATAAAGAAAAAGAAAAGATTAAAAGAATAAATATGCAAAATGCATTGAAAGATAGGAAAATTCTTAAGTATTTCGACTTCCATGGTGTGTCCTGGTAAGTTGGGAAATAATCTAACCATGAATGTTAAACAATAATTATTGAAGCATAGAATATAGTGCTTTAAGGATCAAGATATGGTATTTGAGAGAACGCAACTAAATGTATGACAAGCCAAGCTAGTTTAGAATGCTGAATATTGATTTGGGGAATAAAATCCAATAATTTTGGGTGCTTTCTCGAGAAAAACTAAGCAAATTCGCTGCAGCTGAGTTTTTATTTATGTTTGAACTGCTGTAAGCAGCTTTTACGCCATGATATTCACCTTAAATCAGCACATGAGTGAGGCCATCATTAAATAGTAAACGGTCTTGTTTTGTCAAGTAAAATGAATATTTGGCAAGTAAATTTTGAAATATATTTTATTTGTCAAAGATCGTCAGAAAATAATCATACAAATTGAATTAATGATGTAGAATTGTATTGTATTTAAAATAAATTGCATCCCAATATTTATTTTCGTTAAATTACGCAAAAACTTCGTTGAAAAATGTAATTCTCAAAATGTTTAACAAAACGTAGTGATTTTAAAGAAAAGTCTTGATTATGGAAAGTTGTTCCACAAACTGATTGCAAACATAAAAATATTGCCTATATGTTTCAATATGAATGCAGAATAATATAGCAAAGAATGAAGGAGATATATCGATATTTTAAGAAAAATTATGAATGGCTTGTCTAACATTTATACGCAAAGTCGGCGAAACTCGCTTTTTAACTCACTGGATTAACTTTTTGCTAAGTTATTGAACCCCAATGTACAAAATACTGTTGTGCATGATATATTAAAGAATTAGCTAACAAAGTCTATATTTCATTAAAATATTAGATATATCTTGCATCAAAAACATTGATTTGCCATAATGTGCTTTTCTCATTATAATATATTATATTCCCATTGTATAGCATTTTTATAATGTAAAATACGTTGTTGTCGATGATAAATAAGTAAATCTAATCACAAATATGCTTTTTTAAGCTTTTTTTTCCAAAAAATTATTTACTAAGAACAATAAATGAACATTCAAACAGTTGGGAATAAATGCCTGAATGAAGTTAATCGAGCTCTGCATTCAGGACATGCCTTCCTAATCTTCCATTCCTTAGAAGCACATTGGTAGCAACAATTAATATGACCGCATGGTAAAAAACAAGTATCGGAATCATTATCCAAACAAATAACGCACTTTTGTGAACTCGGAAACAACTTGACAACATTAACTACTGTCGTTGAGCAGAAAGGACATATTTTTTCAAATTGATCTTTGCAATCCTCGCAATATAAAATATGTCCACATGGAACACACGCATATTGAGCCAGATTCTGATCACAGACAATGCACTTCTGTTTCGTTGTGCAATCAGCGTCTGCATGATGATAATCAAGTTTTGATATATCTATTTTTTCTAATTCAGCAGTTGGAGCCTCAGGTACAGGTGGATCAGGACACTTATCACCACGGTTCACCAGATTATTATCATAAACCACGGAATAAAGTCCATCACCTTCTTTTAATGCATTTCCAACAAAATCATCCTTGTTAAGCTTTCCGCAATGATGGACCTTGACAGGACCAGAAAATGTTGTGTTTTTAATGATCGGACTAGAATCTGACATAATTTCAAATGCAACGTGACATTCTGATATATTACATCCATCAATCTCTGGCTTTGCATCATTAGAGCAGCAAAATCCAGATTTCTTGAAACCATTAATCACGGTTTTTACAATTTTTGGAGCAGCGAAGTCAGAAATCATAATTCCATGTGTTTCGCCTGTTTGAAGCTTGAAATCGTATATAATTGGCCTCGCAGCATCTCTTATAACTATTCCAAAGTTTCTACAACGTGTGATGGAGCAACTTGAAATGATAGGTGTTGTATTTAGGCCAAGACAACAAACTGCTGGAGCTGTCATGTCTGAAAACATGCAGTTCTCTAATATTCCGGTAGAGTATTCGAAAATAGCTCCAACTCCAACAAATTCGCATTCTTTGACTGTTGTTTTTGCATCAATTTGTGAATGAATTCCACTATGTCCATTTCTGCTGAAAGTACAATTACTAACATTTAAAGATCCTTCTGTAGATATGCTGAGAGCACCTCCTTTGCATCCAGAAAAATCACATCCTTTAATTTCAAGATTCGAATTTTTAAAAATGAAAATTCCTTTTGCAGCAGCATCTTTGAAGTTACAATCCGTGACTTTTGCTTGCGAATCATTGTATAAATAGATCGAAAATTTGTTTGTTCCAATAAATGTCGAATTCAAAATATTTCCATTGACTTTATCGAACAATAATAACGAAGCTTGTTGATTTAATTTGAATGTGCAATTGCGTATATTATATGTAGAGCGATCTCTAACAGTCAGAGGGGCTATTTCGGCGAGCATAAAAGTACAATTGTCGAAACTGCATTTAGACTTTGCAAAAACTTCAATGACAACATGTTGCTGGGCCTTGGATGGCTGAAACGTGCAATTAACCACTTGAAGCATAGATTCTCCTGTTACATGCATTAATCCAGTGATATTGAGATCGTTAAATATAGCTGTTGTCTGACTGATAGTCATCCATAGGAGAGTTATGTCTTTAGCATTTTCTGTTCCTAATAATCTCGTCGGTGATCTTATAAAACAAGGTTCTTCAATAGATTGCTTGTCCTTGACGAGATTAAGAATTGTAACGAATTCATTCGACTCTTTTATCTCCACAAGACCCTCAAAGAGTTTAGGAATACTTTGTGGGAAAGTCATGAATGTTTTCTTTATCGTCCCCTAAAAAATTCCAGCTTTTTAAAATTTTCCTCGATTTGTTTATAAATTTGGATATGCTTTCATAGGGAATCCCAAAAATAACAAAATTTTAGATATTCAAATTCAATAAAAAAATTCGATTTTTATGAATTTTTTTATATATTGCAAAGTATACTTAATCCAAATAACACAAAATCAGCATATTTTAATTTTTTCTATCGAAATTTTCTTGGTATTTGGATTTTCTATGATGTGGAGATCACAAAACAAGAAACAAACACAAAAAGTGACTCCAAATTTCGCCAAAATTTTACCCTCAAAATCACTTCGTCTCAATTTGCACTAATAATAGTGAGATGTATTTGTTATAATCATCAAAGAGATTCATAACAGAAGCCCATTAATGATTTGTAATTGGTTTCTTTTTGTAATCATATCTTGATTAAGTAATACCTTGCTAAGATCATGAAACAGATTGTACCACTAGAATCAGCACCCTCAAAAAGCATGTTTCATCAGATTTTGGGTTCGTACTCTTCTATATCCTATGCCTTTGTTGTTGATTTGCAAAAATACACTTCATTTTAAATTTATTTTGCGCAAAAAAGTGTCGAGTTCTCTCAATTCGCTCACAATATTTTTCACTTTTGACTGCGAAGTGAATCTTTTTTTTGTTCAAACTTTGATTTGAGAGGTTCGATACTCGATTAATCGTTCTGTTCTCTGTAGCAATGATTATCCATTTAATTCCTATTCATTATTTTTGAATAATTTTTAATTTCTTGGGAGTGATTATTGGATGAAAATGTAAATTTCTGACAATGTTCAAGATCTATGGCCTTATATATATAGCATCACATGCCTGGATGTGAGGGATGAAGCTAAAAGACCTAATCTTTGACGTATAAAAGAGTTCATTTCCAATATTGAAAATGTTGTATAGGGTGTCCCAGCACCATTAATTATCTCAAGATTGGATAAACTTAGGACAATTCTGTTTATATAGATAGATATAGAACTACATTCAACTATATTTTTGTGACAAATGGTCGCACTATAAGATAGTGTTAGTGGCATGTCTCAAAGTCTTTCCTATCTTGAGATAATTAACGGTCCTGGGACTCCCTATATTTGACCCAAAATGATTCATATTAATGAATGTATTTGTATCTACAGCATTGCAATGCCGCAGAAGCCATTGATTACATGTGTTGATCAAATGTGTTTGATTCTTTGTTGATTCGGGTTTATGTTTATAAAAATGATATTGATCAATTTAATATCAGATATGATGCGCTCACATTCATAGCTATGAACAAACAGTATCGATGGGTTTCATATATAAATGAAGAAAAAGGTGAAATTTTATACAAAGAGCAAAGCTATGTTAAGTGATGCAATTATGAATAAAAAATAATGTGCAGTTACGATAATATATATAACAATATTTATAAAAACAAACTATTACATTTCCATCCCTTGAACTCTTCATCTTGCATTGATGCCATTTGAGCAACTTGGCTCCAAATAGGAATAACATCCTTTGGAGGCTGAATTTGTTTCGCCTGCTTCGTTCTTTCGAACATTGAGAGTTTTTGACGCAGCTGTGTTGCGAGTTCTCGTGCGTCCTTTTTCCAAATATCTGCAGCAGACAACACAGCAGGAACTAAGTACTGTACAATTAACTGAGGAACATTCTTGAACGCGTGAAGAAATTGCTCATTGTCGCAATAAATAATCGCATTGACACAAGTTGTAACGTGTGGGGATGAAATTGCGGAGGAGAATATCTGTATTATGAGTGGCGCCGCCATAGGAAAGACAGCTTCTGGTAAATATGGAAGCAAGTTGATTAATTGATTTAAATATACTAAAATCTTCTTTGGATTTGTCGTTGGCCAGTGCATATGCAAATACTTCAGGCACCAAAATGTTGTGGCTGGATCTTGAATCTGAAAGAATAAAGAAAGTTCGGATAATGCTTGTTCAAAATTATATGCGTAAGGTGTTGAGTATAAAGGATAAAAAACTGTTCTAAATGTTAAAAACGCGGATTGTTTCAATGGTGGTTGAAGTGATGTGTAGTATGCGAAAAATAATCTTAATATTGATGCTATTGATGAGTATTGGTTAATGTTATCATAATAAGCGATTATTTTGTTGGTCATGTAATGAAGTAAATCATGTCTCTGTCCAATATATGATTCGATAATTAGTTTAATTGTTTCTTCAAATTGATACTGTTCTTCTAAAACAGGTGTATCAAGCGAACCTACCAAAGATTTGCAAAAATCGGGAGTTAGAAGTGACACAAATGCATTATGATCGAGCATCAAAGCTCTTATTACTTGGTGACATATTTTGAGGTGTTCCCAATTCGTAATTCGATAAATTAGTTTCACCTCAGAGAATTCGTTTCTGTCTTGTGGTTTTATCGAGTTTCTGAAAATGTGCGCGGTCGTGAGATTAAATATTGCAGTGAAAACATCGATTGGAACGCCGTGTCTGTATATTGGGTCGTTCATGAGTTTGAGGATATTGGATAAAGTCTCGGTTTTCTTTTTAGTTTCTGCATCTTCTTCAATATTCTCGGAAACTACAAGCTCATATTTTGTGCTCATATCAATCCTCTGTAGAAGCGGAATGATGTTGACAAGAATGTGAGCGTGTGGAGTCAATGGCGGCAATTTTGTCTGTAATAACGAAGAATTTTTTGTAAAGCTTGAGTAATTTCGAACACCTGGAGTAGCAACGACATTTTCGTTTGTCCTTCCAAGTGGTATTAAAATTGGAGGAGGTTTTGGCGTGATATTTTTTGGCTTTACTAAATGAGACCGCATTGGTGAAACAGGAATAGGCCTATGATCTCCGCCTGTATGCGGATTTATCTTAAACCCATTAACCTGATTGCTAGAATGTAAATATGCGTTCTTATGCCTCATTTTATGAAATGGAAAATAATTGTCTCTCGAAACTAAAATCTTAATACCAGGTTGAGTTAAACACTCTAATTAATGTCGTTTTCTTTCAATTTTTTAAAACTCAAAATTGCCGCGAAAGTTTTTTATTAAACACAAAGTGTCAAAAGACATTGCCAAAATGTAAATAGCTCAAATAGTACATTTACATGACAAATAATTTATTTCATAATGTAAAGTTTTCAAATAGTTTGTTTACATATCAAAAATATATAAAATGCTTTGTAAAGTGCCGAAAAGTTCTCAAATGGTTTGTTTACATGACAAAATATTTTGTAATTTTCAGAAATTTTAAGGATTGTCAAAAATATTTGTAAATACCAAAAAATCTTGTAGACTGTCAAAAGTCAAAAATATTTCATTTTAACGGCAAAAGTTTTTTAATGTCAGTTATTGGTGATTCACTTCAGCCAGATCTAGAATCAGACGATGATTACATAGAAGATTGCCCATGGATGGAAATGGCGTTAAAAGATAATGCAGTTATAACAGATTTCGACCATCCATACAGTAAGGACGCAAAAATGTTCAAATCACGTGATTTAGATTTCGATATCGATGAATCAGAGAATTCTGTATTTGATAATAAAAGCATTAGCGCAGGACCAGACTTTTATAAGAAATGCAAATTTAGATTCGGTCCTGGTGTTATTTTCAACTATCAAATCAAATATGAGTCAAATTAAATTACAACTGTTCATGTTTAATAAACGATTTACTTTATACAATTATTTTTCAAATTTATTCTTACGATCAAATTAAATTGAAGTATTTTATCGCTCTAGTCCTAGCAATACTAAACACAAAAATTAGCACTCTTTTTCTCGACATCATTAACATAAAGAGAAAACTATTAATGATGAACTAATAGATAAGCAGATGATATGAATCAATAGGGTACTCTAGGCTCTATAAGATTCATTCAATAAATATAGTAGAAATGTCAGTTATATTGATGTTAATTCATATTTCGTTATTTTTCTCTATAAAATACAATGCAATATCATGATTTTCTAATGGATTAGTATGAAGTTGATTATAATGTATTGTTGCCGATATTTAAATATTTGGCTAATATGTGAGGAATGGAGATATTGAGTGAAAAAGATGCCCGATAAAATTTTTTTTCATAAAATTTGTTATTTTGAGATTTTTATAATCTACGTAATATGCATATATCAAATATGCAATAATAAATTATTGTATTAGAAATAATCGTTCAAAAATGTCACTAGCACACAGAAGATCATATCAGCGAAAACCCAGCGAAAACCGTGAACCGATAGAAAGGCAAAGATTAACACACGAAGATCACTTAAGAATTTTACAGCTTGTTGGTCAATTAGGGAAGCATTGGATTGCAATTGGAAAATTAATGCAGAAAAGTCCATCGACAATCAAACATTTCTATACTAGGTACGAAAAGAATGGCGCAACACAACCTAAATTAGGTGCACCTATTAAAATTACAGAAGAAGTTATTAACGAAGTCATTAGTTTTGCGATTGATCACCCTGCAGCGACTCTCTCTGAGATATCTACAAAGGCAAATATCTCTACTTCTTCAGTTTCTCATATATTGAAAGATAACGATGTCGATAAACTTAGAAAACGTGAATTAGTAAGGATTACACGAATTGAAGGTGATTCTGATAATGCTCCTGCATAGTTTTCTAATATATTTTATTCTATTTTGTTAGTTATTAAAAAATAATTGTATTAAATCCAATAAATGTTTATTAAACAGAACAAAGAACAATACGAAAAGATAAAATAGACTTATTTCTTTCGGACACTAATGATAAAGCTCTTTCCTCTTTTGCTGATATCTCTTGGAATGTGAGCTTCTTGAGAAGCTGAAGTATCTTCATCTTTCTGACAGAGATTGCGCTGGAATAAGTTTGTTAGCTGCTTAGGTTCCCAAAACTGCGCCATAACTTGTTCATCTTTGGCTTTCGTCAATCTCATGAATTCTTTGATGAGTGGTGTCCTGCATGCAAAGTTTTCTATCTTATCTCCGCTTCCTGAGAATTTCTTGAATTCATTTTGAACTGCTTCAGGGTTCTTCGCGCATCTGAACAATTTTGATAGATAAGTTGTGAAGAATTCAGATATCATGGTTTTAACATTCTTTGAAGGGAAAGCTGGACTATAATGCATTGTTAAACTGCGCATATTTGTTGCAAAATTCGCAATTTCTGAATTAAGCCACGATTTGTACTTAAGAGGATGACATGATACATAAACATCATCGCAGTTGAAAACACTATCGGTTGGTGTCAATTGATCTTCGATTGACAAAAATGAAATTGTATTAATGCCAATGACTCCTTCGTGGATTTTATTGACCTCAGAGATATTGCTGTGTGTCAACAATGGATGAAATGTCTCCGGAGAGATGATTGGATAAAAGAAAGAAGCAATTGCAAAAACGGTATGTGTAACTTTCGATGTTGATGATGAAACAACGAAAATCCTCATTCCAGCACAAATGAGAGAGATCAGTGTACAAATGAGAGCAGGCGGATAATTGGATAAAAAGAAAAAATGCAAATAAGCGATTTCGCTTGCTGGAGAAACACCCATTGATAGGTTCATCTCGTCTTTCTTAGGTTTGATGTCGAATCCATCTGCTCTGAATTTGATTTTCGATGCTTTCTTGTAAAACTTTTTTTCTACTTGCGATGTCATTGAAGAAAACAGCGCGCTGAATAGCCTAAAGTGGTGGAATTTCGTAATAATGGATATGGCGAGATATTTCGATTGTGTCGAATAATATTGCGTATAAACGTAATAGTTCGTATTTTTTTCATCTTTGATGAAATGAACTGTTATATCAGTGTCCCATGTAATTGCTTGGTTATCCATAAGTGGAAACGCGCAATTTTTGATCATTTCTTTAAAATGTGCCGAATATTCACCATTTTCAGGAAAAACGACGTTAGCGTCGGATATAGTGTTCTCTGTCTTCTCTATAACAAAAACGGCTTCAAACAAATGTTCTTTAGAACTTTTGCCGCGAAAAGAAAACATTTTTTATTATTAAATTTTGTCACCTTTTTACGTAAATTTTAAGATTGATCTTCGACGTGGATTTTGAATATGACTTTTATATTATATCTAAATTTTAAACTTAAATCACATAACTCAACTGTTATTTTTGTCTCAAAAATTAAATTTGGCTTTTGTTCATTCTAAATGTGATGATTAGAATATAGACATTATGCTTTATTTGTGCTTTGAGTCAGAGCCTTTAAATGCGTATATTTCGTATTGAATAAAATATTGCATTTAAAACTTTGTAATAATAGAATATAAATACGCACATACATGGAAGTTATTTTAATTTTTTCCTGTGCTTGGAAAATGATTTTTGAATAAATCGATTAAATACCCAATAAATACAATATATTCAATTGTGTAGTGATATTACCATTTCCTAAATCATCATAATAGCTTGAAAATACCTTCCCTAACATTGGAAAATTTTCATGACACCCATGAACTAAAAAAACAAATTTTGTTACGTAAGTCGAAATAAAACTTAAATCATTGAAAGCAAACAATGAGGTATCAATATGCACATGTTTCTGCATATGAATACATGCTTAACACCGTGCAAAATAAGAAGATTGAAATTTTTATAAAATTTAGAATTTAATTTAAAAACTTTCTTACTTGTTATAAAACAGCTATTGGCAATGTGATGTTCACATGTACGAAAATATTATTCTTAATTTAGAAAAAGAAGTAAATTGAAGATTTATCTCTGAAAAATATACTTGATTTAACCAAATACTAATATAATATTAAGCAGTATCTACACATTCTATTTTATGTTATATTTGTTAAATTTTAGCAATTCTGATAATTGTGATAAAATTATAAATTTGATCAATGCATTATTATCGCATAGTACAGGCTTGGTATAAATATAAGAATTGTAGGCAATGAAATCAGATATATGGAAATTATTCTTGTGCAAATTAATTATTACAATGTGTATAGATAATTTACAAATAACACGTGAAAGGCATGTCATAATTACATCCAATTTGTATATCTAAATAACTATATCATGACTTATACACTGAAAAACAATAACCAGTATAAATCCGGAGAATGAATGTGTAAATGAAAGGATATAGTTGCAGTGCAATTGTGGATATGAATAGCCAGACTGAATTCTAGATTAAGAAAATTTGCCGAAGGAAATAAAGAACAAATATGCAATTAATAGGTAATATCAGTATAGCAGCAGTGATGAGATATCGACTAGATACTAAAAATGCATAAAAGCAGTTAATTATTTCTGATATAAAAATCGCTTTGATTGTATTGATGAAATTTAAAAGAATGATTGACTGAGGCTTCTGAATTTAATTGGTGAATGGATGGAGATGTTAATTTGGAAGAAATAGATGACAATAAAGGGTTGTCTGCTTCATTAAAAATAATGAAAAGTGACATTTTATCATAGCGAAGAATGTAATGTAAGAAGATATTGTCATGACTTGGCATTGATGATATGCACGTAGACTTTGTAAGAATTCGCGTTATTTGATTGCATAGAATGAAAACATTAAAATGCCCAGTTTCACAATACTTTAGCCACTCCCCTGCCTTTTTGGGTATTTACATGTCATATTGTCAGATTCATTTTTTATTGGATGGTTCAACGCTGTTTGCCCCAAACTCATATGTAAACTGCTAGCTGAGGCTTTTCCGCATGAATTAACGCATACCACGTAATGCATGAGTACCAATAAACTTCAAAAACCAGCTCATAAATTACGTAATTTCTTCATATCTCAAACATTCATACGATGATCATTAATTTTGACTTCAAGTTCTCCAAATAAATTGTATGCACTATCCAATTCTGTAATAAAAGTATTATCATACCGTTAACAATTTTAGCTCCAAAATTATTCAATCACTAAAAACAATAATTTCTCATATTTGAGTGCAGAATCGCAAAATACAGGCGAATTCTAGCACCTCCATACACAGAACATTAATCAAATCCAACAAAACGTTGAAATTTTACTGATAATTTATATTTTAACGTAATCATATATTTATAATCTTTTAATTGTTTTGAATAAACGTTTTTCTTAATTATCGCATTTTCTTTTCTATTTATCCAATATTCATCCAATAATTTTTTACCAAATAAATAATCAACCTTCATCACGTTGTTTGGCAATTCTTTAAACATTAAATGGCGTTTATTATTTTTCCAAACTGTCTCTGGCTCCATTTATCTTATAATTAAAAAAAAATATATATTTTTTTAAAAAACTTAATCCACAAATGATTTAAAACCGTTATATAATCAGGTTAAGAAGAATAAGACCGACCCACGGAGTGGGTTGGGCTCATTTATCCTAGCCCGAAGGCGAGCTTGCTCGCCGGAAAGGGCTCATTTGTGTGTGTTGGGAGCATTTAATAGAGCTTGAACGTAATTACGCTAAACTTTACGGAAAATATAAAAAGATGAAAGCAAGATATAACAATTTAATTTATGAACCTGAAGATGTTATTAAGTCTGAAATTCATGAAGATAATAAACCCGAGATTAAAGAAGATATAAAACCTGTTGAAGTTAAACACGAAGTTCATGATGAACTACAAATTCAATCAAAACCTCAGCAAATTAAATGTGGAAATTGGCGTTCTCAACTAATGAATTCGAATTTTTATATAATATAAAATGAGTGTTCCGAAAGAAGTACCTTACAGAAATAAACAAGAGGAAGAATTTCCGTTGTGGCTTGCAAATACCTTGACATTTCAATCAAAAATAAACTTACTCGAACAAATATTCATCTTCTTCTTCATTTGATTACTTTACGATAACATCCCAAAAACATGGAAGCATATCATCAAAATTTCCCTCAAAGTCTTCATAACCTAAGTTAGTAAATAGAAATTGGCATATCGAAGGTCTAAAGCCCTCGCTCTGCCAATTTCTAAAAGTGGTACCATTACACGACAAAACTTAGTTTACGTGTCAAAAATAAATCTTATGACTTTTTAAAATGTCAAGCTCTTAAAAAGAGCCCTCGCTCCTCTATAGGGAATTAAAGATTTCATAAATTTCAAAATTAGCGTTAATTTTTTTATTTTAAATATATGATATAATTTATTTTATCATTAATGGTAGAATTTATGATATCATGTCATGTAACACTAACAATTTCATTTATGTTATCATGTGTGACTTAAACTATGTCAAGGTGAAGAGGTGAGATCTCACCCGAAAACTCACCTATGACAAAAATAATTTTGAAATGTCTTATTCAATAAACCCTATACCATGCGTAAAGGAATTTATGAGTTCATAAATTTGAAAAATAATTTTAACATAAACTTATTTAATAAACCCTATACCACGTGTAAACAGTAATGTATGGAGGCATGTAATCAGTACCTGAACCAGTGTCGGCAGTGTTTCCGTAAACTGAATGAATGTGACTTCGTGCATGATCAATGATTAAACCCGTGTTGTATTCTCTTGAATCTGATGAAATATCATATCGTGAAATTGTTTCTTTTCCTCCGTTACCACATCCGTAATAACCTCTATTACTGATTAAATGAGTATGAGCTCCTGCCATTGATGTTGTACCTGAAAGTAATGGTTGTGTGAAGGTAAGTTATTTACTGAAATCTTTTTACTTCCTCCTGTTTCTCTTGATGAATTAGCACAATATAAGAAACGATCAACTATTGGTTCCCATTCACCAAAACCAAATATTTGAGCAGGATTTATGTTATTCATTGATGTGTAAATTGAACCAACAGGATAAATTGTCATTAATAATTCATATTTAGAATTTAATACATCCTTCTTTAAATTCATTATTTCCCTATTGAATGTTTTTAATAAATTCCAAACACTAGTTTCAGGATTAGTTGAAGGCGCATCTGTTCCCAATACCTGCTTAATTATTACATCATCAACTTTAATTTCATTTGCATTTATTGCTGTATCTATTTCCTTTAATTTTTCGTTTAACCCATTAATATCTGTTATTTCGTGTGTATGTTCTTTATCTGCTTTATTGTTTAATTTATTCTTAACGTCAATGATTCCTTGTTCAATTCTTGACGATAATTCATCATTAAGTTTTTGAACTTCTGTTTTGTCAGCTTTCATTTGTAATGAGTCATTAATTGTTTGCACATCATTTTTAACTTTTTGAATTTCTGTTTTATCTGCTTTAGTATCAATTTTATTTAATGCTTCTGTCAAATCTAACGTCGATGCTTTATCACTTAATTTATTCTTTACGTCAATGATTCCTTGTTCCGTTTGTTCAATTCTTGATGACAATTCATGAGTGTTGTGATCTAATTGTTCTTTATCTGCTTTATCATTCAGTGCATTCATGACATCCGCTAAATTTGAAGTTAAAGTGTCAGTTATTACTTTATCCGCCTTATTGATTAATGACTGTTGAACATCAATTATCTCATTATTGTTTTTAATTATTACCGCCTTTGTCTGCAATCCGTCAGTGAATTCAGGAATAACATATGTAGGAGGTTCTGGTGCTATAATAGTTTCTGATCCGTCTTCATTTTTAATTGTTTTACCTTCTCTTCCTTCTTTCATAAATCCCTTAATTTCATGAACCATTAAGCGTTTGATGTTTTGATGTTCATGTTTGACATCTGCCTTATTATTTAATTCTGTCATTAAATCTTTATCATTAATATTTATTTCCTGAGTACATATTTTAGTTAGTAATTAGATGTTCGCGTAATCCACGACTGCGCTGTGGCTTCCACGAACATCTATTTAAATATATTTACGACAGAGTTAGTTTTACAAGTTAGGGTCCCCCCTATATAGAAAATAAATTTTTGAATTACTTACAAAACTAACGTTAATTTTATTTTAAAAATTATGACTTTATAAAATGTATTCAGTTTTAAAAATAATTTATGACAAACTAACTAACTAAAAAAAGAAAGCGAAAGGAATTTATGAAGTAAAAAATTTGAAAAATAATTTTAGTGAAAATGAGAGAAATTTATTTGGATTTCTTTTCTTCTTCCTCTTCTTTCTTTTTGACTTCTTCTGCTTCTCTCATACGCTTACTTATCCACCTCGGATTTTTCTGACGACCTGCAGCAAGTGCTGCTAATTGTTTTTCTGTGCACTTACGTTTTGGCTTAACTGGTTTTTCCTCCGTTGCTCCTTCAACATTTTTTTCATTCTTTTTCGTTATTGCTTTGAGTTCGTGACCTTCGGTCTTGGAGCTAAGCTCTTTTAATATTTCTTCCTTTAATGTCGCTTTCAAAGTTTCGAAGTCTGTCATGTTTTATATTGGATAAAAATTTAAAATATTATTTTTTAATACTAATTAAATCATGAGCTTAAGCAGATCAGAGAGAAATTCAATAATCATTAATGATGCAAAAGGAATACAACATCCATTATATTATGTTATGACTGACAAGAACGGTAAAATTCAAGTTCGTAAGAGAAAGGTTCCATTAACTAATACGTCAACTGAATCAAAACCTGTAGAACGGGCTTTCAGCCCTGAGGCACTTCGTGCCGTAGTTAATGAAGAGCAAGTTACTGAACCAGTAGAAAAAGAAAATGTAACCATTTATGAATCAGTGACGAATAAGAAACTTCTTGAGAAAATGTTGGAAGTTCTTGAACGCAGTACTGAATCAAATGATTTTAATAAAAACCCGGTTGAACGTCAAAAGGAAACAGAAGAGAATAAGCAATTTGTTTCTAACATTTCTGAACAAGTGGAAAAAGAAAAAATTATTACTCAGTCGAAAACTCCATTAAGAAGAAGAGTAAGAGTTTTACATTAAATATTATTTTTTTATCCTTAATAAAAATGGAGAACAAACAACTAAACGAATTCACACCAGCTGAGCACTATCATCAAATAAGAAGTTACTTTGATATAATAGATAATGCGATTCAGGTTGGTGATACTAATAGACGTTATGTACCCTTAAAAGATCCAGCGTCACCGAAAGACATTAATGATAATAATTATACAACATTTAATATTAGTCCAAAGGGTGAAAATATGCTTGATTTATACAATACTAATTTACTATTTACATATAAAGGAACTTATAAACTTGCTACAAAAGTTGATGCTTCAGCTATTCCAAACACAAACAATCCGGCAATTTGGATAGGTTGTGATGATTCAGTTTATTTTATATGTTCTTATCAAATTCTCGCTAATGGTAGAACTGTATATTCTACTGATAATGCAATATTTGAGGCATATGTAATATCGAATTGTGGAACAACTGAAACTGTTAAAAAGGTTGATGTATTCAGTAAAACAAGACATGCGGATGTATGGAAGAGAGTAAATACTGTCAGATCTGGTCAGGTTGTCGATTGTGGAGGTAAATCTGCTAATTCTGAAATTAATG
>JALKBU010001171.1:0-15540 GCA_023091735.1 Trichomonas tenax | reverse complement strand
TTTATATATCCACAGCATTTTAGATGGGAAAATTTTTCATTTGCCACCAAAATTAGACCTTAAATATTCATACTGGTGGAGAAAAATCGAGATGTTTGAGTAGGCGTAGAAAATTCAGTGACGCCTTATATTCTTGATAAGCAAATATTATTACTCTGTTTTGATTTTGTGTTTAATGAAAGCCAAATTTTGAATTAAATCTAAAACCTAGATTACAGAGATCAAATATAATAAAAATAATGAATTTTTAAAAATTGAATTTTTTCCTCCGGCCAAAAAGTGACGCTTGAGAGATCTATGTAGACAACAAAACAATCCTCACAACTTGAAAAGCTAAAAAAGTTTCTATATAATTCAAAATAAATCTTTCGAATCAGTATAAATAGATATACTATACTTTAGAGAGTATTTTTACTCTTGACTCGTTTTTGTAAACCATTGAAATATTTCTCGAGGTTTTTGTGATAATATGTGTATATTAATGGTATATATGAAGTTTTCAGCGAGATTTTTGCGAATAAAAAAATACAAAAAATATTAAATGAGTGGGAGAGTTAAGCGTAAAAACTCGCTGACTAAAGGTCGCGATTTAGAAGACGCCAAACCAGGAGCCGGCGGCAACTGGTGGGAGTCTGCTAACATGCAGACAACCCCCAACGAGTTTTCTACATCGAGATTAAATTTTGATCAACCAGGAGAAGAAAGAGAACGACAGCACAAGAAACGTGCGCGTAAGCCATCAATGAGACCAGCGAAGGCAACAAAAACACCAGAAAAGTTCTCAGATTCGGAGTCAGATAGTGGAAACAAGAAAATAACAGAAAAACACGAAGAACAGAAGCCATTGTTACTCAATCTTGAAGCTAAATCACCTCAGATTTGGTCTTTCGGTGTTATCATTGTTTATCTCGCTGTTTTAGTCTGTGTATTTTTACAATACGGCGCTATGCCAAACTTCTCTGAAAACATGATGTTCGGTCCTCCAGAGTCTACAATTATTCTCATGGGCGCTAAGAAGGCCTCAGTCATTCTTTCTGGAAGATGGTGGAGTTTTTTAGTCGCGCATTTCCTCCACTCAGGTGTTATTCACGTTGTCATCATCATTGTGTTCGGTGTTTTCACAGCCCGTGTCGAAAGAGACACAGGATTTTGGAGAGCATTTTTCGTGTTCATGATTTCAGGAACTTACGGATTGATTCTTTCATGCTTGCTCGTCCCTGAAATGATAACATGTGGCGCTTCTGGATGCATCTTCGGTTTTATTGGACTTATGCTTGCAGATCTTTTCTCCGGTTGGAGAGCTAACCCACACAGAGGTAGAGACCTCGGTATTACAATCGGCTTGATCGTCGTTGGTATTATTCTTGGTCTTACACCATTCATCGATAATTTCTTGAATATTGGTGGTTTCATCATGGGACTTCTCTTTGCACTAATGCTTTTGCCTAACCTCACATTTGGTAAGTGCGAGAGAATTTGCCACGGTCTCATCGCTTTCCTTGCTTTCCCAACAATGACTTTCATTTTCTGTGTCTGCCTCGTTACTTTCTATCGCAGTATCGAAGGCACACAGTGGTGCAACTTCTGCGCTATTATCAACTGTATCAACATCAGAAACTGGTGTGGAAATTATTCTGCTGCTGCTACAACAAAGGTTGAGTATTGGGGGTGAAAGATAATTTGTTTAATTCATTAAATGACTTATATTAGAAAAATTTAAAATAATAAATGTTTTTTAAAATCAAAGACATGCAACAGCATACTAAACATTTAATGAGGAGTCCTTTTAGACTTTGCGGTTACTGAGTTTATCATTCAAAGTTTTATTAATCAAATTTATATCATCAACAAAAAGTCACCAAAACTTAAATGCAATCATTCTGCATGTAGCTTAGTTATTTTCTATGAGATTATTGTGTTGATCGATTAAGGTTATCAAAAGTGAAATTCAATTTTAATGAACGAAGTTTCAAATATTGAAGACGCGAAGAAAATCCTGAACTCAATTTACATGATTAATGACAAAAATTACCAAGATAACCTTTTACAGCTTCAACAATTTACTTCCGCTTGTAATCGAAATTTTATATTCGAATCGATTCGAAATGCTGCTCATGTAAGACCATACTATAATTACCTATATGCAGATCTATGGATTGCATTACGTGGAAGTAGAAAATTTGGATCAACTCAAAATTTTTTCATCGAATTATTACGAAGAAAGAACTTCGCTCAAAAACTTGCAGGAAATGTAATTAAGAACTCCTACGAGAATTATACTATAGAAGAACTTATACACAGTAATGAGGATAACTCAGAATTAGCCAATATACTTCGCAAAGATGATGTAACTAAGATTTATGATCTCGAGAATCAACCGAAATTCACTCAAACTCTTGTTAATAAATTATCATTAATTGACGCAGCAATATCATTTGGAGCTGTAAAATGCTTTATGCATTTTTATGCTCAGGGTCATAAGTTTTCAGATAACACTCCTTTAGCATCTATTACTGGTGGAAATATCGAGATATATAAGAAAATTAGAGAAAAGAAAAAATCAGGATATTTTGATTTGATTCCAAAAGCAATTCGTGCTCATGCCAATGAAATCGCTATTAGTCTTATTGATGAGTTTTCTAAGTATGACAATGCATTAATGGATGCGGTACAATACATGAATGTTCCAGTTTTGATGCACATTTTCGTCAAAACATCAAACAAGTTTAGATCAGAGGCATTTACAAAAGCTGCTGAAAATAATGATATTTTCAGTCTCAATTATATGCTTGAGCATCATTGCCAGATTTCCGATGAAATCACGAGTGCAGAGCGTCTTAAGATAGATATAGTTAAACTTCTTGAAAGTTATGGATGCGATTTCATGAAACACGATGCAGGAATCATTAGAGCGGTCTATGACGGAAATTTGAAAGTTGTTAATTATTTGATTGGAAAAGGAGCAAATGTCAACGCGAAAGATAACCATGGGTGCTCACTTATTGTTAGATCATGCATCTACGATCTGCACCTTCCTGTCGCTAAAATTCTTGTCGAAAATGGAGCAGACATAGAAGAGAAAGATTCAGATGGATATACACCACTTCTCAAGGCTTGTTCAATGAATTTGCAAAACACAGTTTCTTTCTTAATCGAAAATGGCGCCGATGTCCACAAAACAACGCCATTAGGCGAAACAGCTTTAATGCTTGCAACAACAAAAGGAGCTGATGAAATTATTGAGCTTCTTCTCGATAATGGATGCCAAGTTTCAACTAGTGACAACAAATCAAATACTGCATTTTTCCATGCAGTTAAACATCACAACATTAAAGCGATTGAGTGTCTTATCAAACATGGAGCTAACATAGACGAAGAGTGTGAAGATGGAATGACACCAATTATGATATCCACTGCATCATTGAATCTCCTGAAATATTTCGATGAGAAGAAATGCGACTTAACACACGCAAGTATTGATGGACTGACAGCTGTTTTATACGCAGCTAAACACGGTTTTACAGACTCTTTGAAGTATATCATGAATAAAGGAGTCAATTTCCTTTGCCATGATAATAAAGGACGAAATGTTCTTCATATGGCAGCAATGAGTGATGATGTTTCTGCAATTGATTATCTTCTAACATTCAAAAAACTAAGTCATCTCTTGAATGAATCTGATCATGATGGAAATTCGCCTATTTTCTTCTGCATAAAGGAAAGTGTAGTTCGTTCTCTCATTAGATCAGGTGCCGATATGGAACATCGCAATGCAAACAACGACACTCCATTATTTTATCATCTTTTGGAAAACAGACTTGAAATTGCCAAATATTTGATTAAAAATGGTGCAAACACTGTTGTAAATAACAACCAGGGGCCAATGATTGCGGCAGCAGCATTTGCAGGAATGCATTCTTTAGTTCAGAAGTGCATTAATGATGGAGCTTTTGTTGACTCGCAAACAGAGAAAGGAAACACCGCTCTCATCTATGCAGCAATGAATGATGAATTTCAGACCGTGCAGTTCCTTGGTGCACTTGGAGCTGATGTCAATCACAAGAACAAGAGCGGAAAGTCCGCAATAGATTATACCGAGTCTTCTTCGATCCAAGCATATCTCCAGATACGAGGAGCAACGCCTTCTTCAAATGTTGACTATGATGAAGAAGAAATGATCGAAGAAGATGGATATTATTGTACTGAAATACAGTTTGAATAATTGTTTTTTATTATCATCTTTGTTTTAAAATGTTAAATTTGTATTTTTTTATAATTTGTCAAAATACATTAACCATTGCTTACTGCTCCATGTAGATAGTCAACAAACCATTCATAAAGTTTAAGCATAAAATAATATATCTTTCATAAATTAATTTTCTCACAAACCTCTGGATGTTAAGTTTTGAGGTTTGTGAGATGCGATAGGGTTGTAAAATGATAATATATCAGAAAGATTAATATTTTATTACAAACAATATAATTGCGATTGATTTATGGAATGATTCCATTAATCGCAGATGAAATACTTGATTTGGCAAGTTTCAAGCAGAATTGAAGAATGATAATTAAATGAAGAATTATGATAACATCAATTAGCTTGAAAGAATTATGTTCGTTTTCGCGGCCGATCGGTATCCTTGAGCAATCAATTGTGATTGCCTCAGTTTGAACTTCAGATTCAACAAAAACTGGTTTTACGACTCTACTGCCAGGCATTTGTGTTTGCATGAGATCACACTTGCTGCATTTGATAATGCTTGTGTATCCTTCCAAGGTATAAAGCTCCTGAAGTAGTTTTTCGTCTGATTTTCGTGTTGCATAGCTTTCAGCAATTTTCTGTTTAATTTCAGTGAGAATATCGATAACACTATAAGAGGCCGGGCTTAATGTTTCTGTTATTTCCTGAATTAACGCGAAATTAACACAACTTTCGATTTCGTTTCCAAATATGACTTGTGGCATTTCGTTTGGATAATTTTCAGTAAATTTGAGGATTCCGTGATATTTACCTTCTTCTAATTCCGTATCTTTTGGACCTCGAATAATAAAATGCCAAGTAAAGAAATCGTCATCGACAGGGCGCGCACAGAATTCATCCGAAGGGGAGCTTTGAAGATTTTCGTATTGTTCTTTCAAAGTTTGGAGAGAAATTGATTCTTCAGCCATTTTAATGAATGTCACTTTTTATTTTCTGACAGATAAAAACTATTTTTGCTATGTAAAGAATGAACAAACAACTTCAATGTTCATATATTATATTTTTGCTTTTGCTTTTCTATCTTGATGATTAATGCACATATTTTAAATCGCGGTTTGGAAGGTTCTGCTCAATGGAGATGATAAATATAGAGTGTCGAGATACCTCTTTAGCATCTCAAGAAAAAAAATCAAATATTATAACTATTTATAAAGGGATAAAAAGTGAATATATATTTAAGTTTGAATAATGCGCAAAGTCTATTGGTAACCTGATAGATATAAAGTGTTGAAAAATGATCACAACCTAATCTGTTTACTAAACTAATGAAGTAATTCAAATTATTATTGGAAGCAAAATCAATTGTTGCTGCAAAAAGTTATGGTGTTTTTCTTTTCGTAATAGTAAGAGTGCTTTATTTTTATTTCTATTTCATTCTACTGTATGTTTCAGAGGCATCGTCATTGATATTATTATCTTGAAACTAAATTCTAACATATATATTTCCATGAGATTACTGCCAAATCAAATGCTATCGCATTAAAGCGATTATAATATCACAAAAATTATTTGTTCTGATGCTACGGTATGGTGGGACACACTAGTTATTGATTAAAAATTAGATATAATTTTCATCTTATAGCATTGAACCTCCATGATGAAGTTGTCGAACTGTGAGTTTATATTTATTACGAATGCCCAATTCAAGAAGATAAATATTTTGGAAATATTTTTGTTTTATCATATAGAACACTAGGTTGAATATTCATTCAAAAGCACCTTTCAATATATATTTAGGATGTTGTTTCGCAACATTCTGAATGAAATCTTAATAATACTTTCATACATCATTCAACTATCAGATATGTAAATTTATTCACATAATTATGAACACATTCCAGACTCATACACAGAGCCTGGTCCAAAAACTTCGGCGATCACATGGGTCATTTGGTATTGAATGATTAAGAATGCAATAATATTCAAGAATTCTTGTAGTTTTCAAAATTCACACACCACATGTAGCGAAATCTTTAATGGCCACACAGACCGTTCAATATTAAATATTAATGAATAAAATTATAAATATATATGAAAAAAGAAATCGTTAAAGTAAGCTAAAATATAATGAGTCAACAAGATGATATAAAATATGAAAAAGTTTGTATTTGAGTGACTTGAATAAGGAGTGGATGAGGAAGTTAAGAGGGAAATGTGAAATTGGAGAGCTGGTGGTGCCCAAGGGATGGTACTTGGAGACCTGTATTGCAGTACTGTGGGTTATACAAAATGGAACCACTGAGAATTATGACACTTTTCTTTTTGGCGCCAAAACATAACATGCACGAAATGTCATAGCATTATATTGTCTTATGCATATAAGCACTAAATATTTAACTTTTATATGAAGTTAGCCAAATCGATTTTTATTTTAAAATATTATATGTTTATTTTCATATTACACATAGTTAATCAATTATTATGCTTAGTTGCGAGGCATATCAGCTAGGAATATCTATATATTAGCGTTGAAATTGTTCGAAATCAGATGTGATCTACATGTTGCAAAGCATATAATCACACTCAATGACATTAAAAGGATGAAGAAGCCACATATTATCAACAAGATTTTAATCACAAGACTTGAAATCAATTATATTGTTGGGTAATAGCGATTTTTTAAATTTTTGGGCAGATGATAAAAAATGGCATTGTGCTACCAATGGGTACAGGCGATCCATATTGAGTATGTACTTATCATTGCATAACAATGCCTGTGATTAGAATATATTGTTTAATTAATTTTTGAAATGAATTTAACATCTCACTAATTGCGAAAATACTCCAACTTTATACGTAAAGTCTGATCGCTTATAACTATGTGGACTATGTGGGCCATCCCATATTAAATGACCAAGAATTTTTTTTAGTTTAATTTTCTTTGCTAAATATCTACACACCGTATGAACTGAAATCTTTGGCGACCACGCAAATCATTCGATATTAAGTGATGATAAATATATATATATTTCAGAAAAAAATTGAAAAATGATAATGCTAAAGTAAGCCAAATGCCATGAGTCAACAAGGCAATATAAAATTATGATAAAGTTTGTAATTTAGGTACTTGAATATGGAGTGGACGGGAAAATGAGAGGGAAATAATATAGATGTAACCTATATTAAATCGCAGAATTTATAAATATATTAACAAAATCAATTATAATTAATACATTCATAAACAGTGTGATTATAGATTATTATTTTAAGAATATAAGACTCTGTTTTTGTATTTTTAAAAAAGCAATAATTTAACTGATTTAGTATTTTCATTTATTTTAATAAGAAATTGGTGCTTTTCAGGGGTGCTGAGTATATTTATAGCATTTGCTTGTCTATTTAACTTGAGGATCTCCATGCCTCAATGAGATTTCAGCGAATTTTAACATGTAAAATAACGAAAGTCACCATTTTTGACACATATTATCTGATATTTGTCATGTAAAGTTGAAAATTTGATATGTAATGTTACCAATGAGCAAATTTTATGTAAACTTGAGATAGCATAACTTTATGTATGCTCGATGCATGAGCAAAGGAATGCCGTTTGACTCCTGCGCGTAGCGTATTTTTTCTTTTCTATTTTTTGATTTTTCGACTGGAACTCTTGCAAAAATAAGCGAGCGAACGCTATAATAATGAGATGTATTTGTTATAATCATCAAAGAGATTCATAACAGAAGCCCATTAATGATTTGTAATGGGTTTCTGTTTGTAATCATATCATGATTAAGTAATATCTTGCTAAGATCATGAAACAGATTCCACCACTAGAATCAGCACCCACAAAAAAGCACGTAAATGTTTCATCAGATTCGTCCAGGAAGGGGGGTCACTCGTTAAAAATCGCAAAACTCAAAAGAGTAAACGAGAAAAAAGTGGAGACCCAAAAAAAGCCACCAAAATAAAATCAACGCGAAATAAGTACTAAATATAAATCTTTTGGATGTAGCTATTCATATCTAAATAAAATCAAACAATTTTATGATTATAATTGTTGACCCTTGACATGTAAATTGTCAAGTTGTCCAATTGACAAATTATAGCATCAAAGAAATGTAATAAAATATGCAGTGCTTAACATATATAAGTATCAATAATCACATATCCTTATATATCTATATCACCTAATAAGATTAAATATATGTATAATAAGTATGATTGCAGGATATCAGATCTAATTTTATTTATCGATAAGCTTTTGATGCATATCTCATAATCTGGATTGTGCACAATATACATATTATTAGTAGAGTTTTCGGCTTGAGTCTATAAGTCATCGCTATAAAAACTTTTCTAAAGCGATTCTTTTTTTATACACTTAAAAATACTGCCCTAAAGTTCATACATACGACAAAATATGAGCAAGAAAATGAAAATCATGAGCTAAAGATTATATTAAAGTGAAAATAGAGATTATACATGATGTATTCGAAGAAAATGTAGTTTATTAATCTTGCATGCACATTAATAATAAAAATAAATTGAATTCGAACATATGAAAGAAAAATGGAGAAATCCAGCAATGAATGATATCCATAGATACGAATGGAATACTCTAGCATGGCTCTTATATCACATTAAACAATATCAGATCAAATTGAATAAATGATATTTTTATTTCATAACATAATTTTGCTCATGTGTTGGATGTCTATAGTGATATTATGAAACCAATTCCCAAATTATGTAGTATAACGGAAAATATAAAATTTGATCATCCTTATTTATTGGCCTTATCAGCCTTTTAACTCATAAAATATACTATGTATCAGCATATCATTATATATCAATGAACATAAGCTGTGGGAGTGGAGCCTTAATAATAAATAATAAACAATATTTACATTGATGATTTCTCACTAGAGATTGAGTTATATTCTTCCTTTCCTTTTCTCTTTTCTAAGGCCTTTCTTACACCGATGTTAACAAGGATTGTTGCAATTGTATGAACAACTGCTGCGGTGAAGAGGTACCACGAACCTTTCTCGAGTGTTGTGACGACATCGAAGCAAGTTTCATGACCTTTAATGAGGTCCTCGTTGGAGAAGAATGCTTTAACAATTAAATCAATGAGATCGCACTTATCGCCGACCATGAATCTCGCGAACTGTGAGATTTCAAGGACAGCTACAAGAATGGAAATAATAAAGACATCAAGGCAGCTCCAAGCGTACAACACTTCAGCTGCAACGTAGCATCTCCTCTGTGCCTTGTAAGACATTGGGATGAGCCACATGAAGAAGAGAAGCAAGACGTGCATGATTGGGGTAACGATAGCAATAACGATATAAAGTGCTTGCGTGAATCTAACTGTGAATGAATTCGGGTATTCAGCAGAATCAGGAAGTTGTAAAGCAAGATCAATAACAGAGTAATGCTTCTCGTGTTTCGTGTTGAGCAAGGTAAGAGCCCATCCAGCCAATCCAACGAAATCGAAGCTGAATGAAATAGAAATCAAACCAATGACAAGGAAGCCTCCTGCTATAATTGTTAAGATTGTTGGGAAGCATTTCAATGCACAGTTATCAATATAAGAGAACATTGGATGTTTTTCGTTACATTCATCTGGAAGCTTCTCATTCTCTGGCTTATCCACGTATCTTTCGATGGCAAGCATAATGTGGGAAAGAGCAAGTGATACAATAGTACCAAGCATCAATGTCAAGAAGCCGTAAGCTGGATAAACCCACAGGTTGATTGAGAATGGTTGTGTTATTACAGATGAAATGATAGGGAAGTATAAATCAAAGTTGAAAGCAATGAGCATTAAAACCATAACGAAGGAATCAACAAGGGACCACTTACCAAGGGCATCAAGGAATCTAAGCCATTTTTCTCTTCTTTGAGAGTGCATCAACGGAGCTGGAAGGCACCAGCATGCAAGCATCATAAACAGCTTTGTATAAGGCCATGCGCAAGACATAACAGCAATAAGGATAGAAAGAGCATATGTCTTAGCCTTCCACATTTCCTTGATTGAGCCAATGAGTGTGAAGTCTTCAATGGATGGAAGAGAGACTAGTTTTTCATTGCCAATGATAAACTTGCAGAAAACACTTGCGCCAATACCTGTATTAGAAGAAATGAATATGGCTATGTTGAGGAGAACTAGAAGAGACATCGAAACTCTTGTTGTTGCAGACAACTTTTGTGTCATCAAGAGTGATGCCTTATCGTCTATACGCATGAACTTACCCCAGCATGTCGGTGGATTAGCATTCTCATCAGTGTAGAAGAAGGAATCGCGCGATCCAAGCGTTTTGAGAGAATCGATGCTTCTATACTTGTTAGATACTAAAGCAAGTGTTGGGCGCATGATGAGATATATGATGAAGGCAATAGCAAACGCTGAAGCGAATCCAACAACAGTGGCCCATAATGTGAAGTCTTTGTAAGGATCCTCAGCAAGATTGTCGCATTTTGCAGTTGACAGCTGTTGCGTGATAAGTTTGTTGATAGTCTCAGTACCATATGCATTGACAAAAGAAGTAACGAATGTTGGAAGAATTGGTTTGTAGTTATCAACGAAGAACTTCACTAAAGTGTTGATAAACTGACGAATTTCTGCTTCCATATCTCCACTTCCAGCTTCTATAGAGAGATGATCTATTGATGTGTTGAAGTAAATCAACGTCATTCCTGTTCCTTCAGGTGATAACAAGGTCATTAAACATCCTGGATTTATGCATTGTGGATCTGTCCAATTGAGTCCATAGTCCTTCTTATGCGCAAGCTGTGCCTTAAACAGCATCTGATTCTTTGTTAAATAAAGGTCGAGATCTGCAACTTCACTTAAATATGCATCACCTGTGCTAATCTGTGTGCCATTGAAGCTTACATTGATCATGAATGTGAGATTTATGCCTAATGCATCCATTCCAGTGTGTGTATCGAGAATATATGCGCTTTCTGGCTCAAGGATCGTAAAATCACGCCAAGTGTTGAGCCCTGTGAAGTTGAGATCAAGGAGTGTGAGATTTAATGTTGTATTAAGATTTGGAACTAGATAAGAAAATTCAATAGGTTTCGTGCTATTGAAGTATCTTAAGATGGAAGCGAGGTTTAAGAATCCCGTGTCGTCCGTGAACCTGTTTATAATCGAATTCAAGTTCAATGGGCCATCCGCACCTGTGAAGTTTGTGAGAACGAACCTAAGGACATCGATGATGTTTGATTCTCTTAAATCAGACATTCCTGGACCTATTGGAATGTTAATAGATGATGTTCCATTGAGATAAGGTCTTATAACTTTGTTAACTGACTCGAAAGCTGATGTTATTTCATCACCGAGAAGTTCGTGTGTCTGCTGGCACACTATTGGGCCCATTTTCGCCTTCATTTGACTGATGATGAAGGATTTTAAGAGATTAAAAATGCGTTCTTCAATGGAACTCGAGAAATGTGCCTCAAGGTCTAGATCTGCTATTGTCATTCCGCATCTATCCTGGGGAGAGATTACAGCTTTGATAAGTCCGTTTTCATCTTTTTGAAAATCAAGTCCGATTTGTGCTGTAACACCAGCCAATGTCACATGTACTTGTGCATCAACAACTTTAGCGTGTATTGGCTTGATTGTTGTGATCACAAGATGGAGATCTGCTGTTGCTTGGACTGTAAACTTGAGTTCTAAGCCATCCTGGACTACGTGTGGGTTAGGATAGAACTCGCTGTCGATATGTAACAGGTCAATTCCATATACTTTAATATTAGAAATGTTCACATCGTAAGTTATAAAACTTTGCGTCGTCTCTGTGCTGAAACCATCGATAGATATGTTGAGTTTCCTTATCCAGCACTTGAAGTCGCACTGCTCGGCTCCGATATTCCACGGAATGGAGCAGCAAGCACTGAAGAAAAACAAGGCAAACATTCTTTTGATTTATGGGGATGACGAGAAACCGCGTAATGTGAGATAAACGCAAAAATCTTGCATATTATAACTCGGCAACAGATATGATTGATACTGTGTAAAGGTTACAGTGGGTTGAAATGAACTGGGGCTCTCAATTTCATCAGGAGAGGTTTACAAAGTTAAAAATATTTTCGAATAATATTAATCTATATCCAATATCATGCCAAATTTATCAAATCATTAGAAAATTTTAAGAGAGTGCATTGAAAAAAAATTTTTTTTGATATATCAAGCCAAAAAGGTCAAAATTTTGCGATTTTAAGCTGAGCAATGCTATCAGTATGACCTATAAATGCATAAGAAACATCAAAAATCTGAAAATAACTGAAAATGAGAGAAAAAAATAAAAATTTAGATTTAAAGTAAAAAATACTAAAGTATAATGTTTAGTCGACACAAATTATAGGTGTCTATCATCATCGCTGTCGTTCTGAATATTGGAAATCAAATCAATTGAACATATAGCTTAATCATGCCATATAGAATATGTTAAGAAAAAAGATTTCAAAAAACTTTAATAATCGCTGAGATAAAAAATATAAAACATCAAAGTGTGATTCTCAATATCTAAAGCACTTTGATAATAATATTTGTCAATGATAAAAACTGCTGATTGCAGCATGAAACATGCATTCATGATATCATGTATGATAGTACGAGATTGTGTGAAGAACATTGTTGGGAAAATTCGGTTTTTTTGACCAAATCTTATAATAATTTTCATAAAACTAATAAGGTAAGAGAAATGTAATTGAATAGTGAATTTATGTGTTTTGACGGAGTAATGCTTAACTAAAAGCCGGAAATTATTATTGATGAAAAATATTACGCATTTATTGGACGCCGTATAGATAACTATGCCCGATTGCGACAATCGGGTTGATTTTTATATGCTTTTAATGCATTTTGAGTTGCCAAAATAATTTGGAATATTGTATGATTATCTCGGAGACCGAGATTTTCGAGAGAACCGCGATAATTTGGAATATTCGATCACCGATGAAGAAGTTGGCCCCCGGAAGCCAATATTTGGCGAAGTCGAGACCGAGCGATACAGACAATCAGTATTTTGAGAAGAATTGAGGGGAAAAATAATCGACGATGATTAAGGTTATTTTCATCGCCGATATAATAACCTTAACCATCTGGATATTAATGACGAACTTTTTTTCTTTTATTGTTAAGTAGACATAAAATGTTTCATGTTTTATTGTCCTTTCACGAAAAGGAGAAGTGAGGTGAAGTGATGCAGTTCTGACATGTCAAGAGGAGACTTGAAAATCGAAGCAAGAAGGTTCGAGAGGCTGATAAGATGTGCTTCAGGGTCCCTTCAGCTTTGAAGCACATATTATCTGCCTCTCGAACAACTTGGAACAAAATTTAATAATGATGAATAAATAATTTGTTATTATATTATATTAAATAATCAATGGTATGAAATATTGTTAGAATATGTACATGAGTTCTTAAACATCACAGGAATACATCTGACCAGCCTCTCGAACAAAACTCAACACAGAGTTCCATTTTGTGGAGCCCTTAGTGAGTGTGATCAGTCTCTCTCTCGCACACAGTGTGGTGACTCATCACACTGTGTGCGAGAGAGAGACTGAGCAAAAAAATATTGTATAAATTCTATTTTTTTCCTATAATTATCCATAACCAGGTCTAATATTCCATATTTCTTTAGATGCCTACTATCAAATAACACTATATCTATTTCATATATGAAAAATTATATTTTGACACTTTACATGTCAAAATATATGGAATCTGACATGTGAAGTGTTACTTTTCACTTCACCTTTTTCGTGATACAACACTATAATATAACTTCTGTAAAAATCACAATTTTTGACACGAAATTTGCAAAAAGAACTGAAAAAATCAAAATTTTTATTATACAAAACAGGGCATGTTACCTAAATAAACGGGGAGGAAGCCGAGCGATCTAAAAATTGAGAATCGGGGATGATAATCGCCTCAAAAGGCCTATCGTTTACACCTAACACAAATTACAAATTAAAGGTTCCCTCAACCAAAAAATCTGACATGTAAACATTGTATTTAGATTTTCAAGCATAAGTAATTACAACCTAGTAAGATAATGCGTATACAGGCTCTTCATATGGAGATCTAGAATATATACATTCACAATTTTAAAAATCAATGATTATTAAAATCTGATTATTGAAAATAATATAATTTAGACTATTTTTTTAACGACAAAAACATAGCAACTGTATAAAATATCATTGTTCATTATTTTAAAATGCTTAAGACTTAGTTATTAGCTATAAAATGAGTTTTTCTTCAAAAAAAATACGTTCAAACATGCTTTATTCTTTAACGCATAATGTTCTGATAATTATTCACTGTCGAATTAGAAAGTTTTTTGGGGTGATGGGGCTCAGTTTTGATTTCGAACATCGAAAAATTGATGAAATATCGAATGATATTTTTTCAAAAATCATCATAATTCTAAGATCACTTAGCGCCGTAACTCCTAAAAACACTATTTTTAGATGGCTTTAGTAAAAATGTGATATAACAAGTAGATAAACACTTCATTTTTAGTTAGACTCAACTCACCGCATGACCGATATTCTTGAAGCAGAGCTAAAACTCAATGGAGTAGCATTTACATATGCTACTTTAATGTGTAGCATGACTTATACGCAAGCAAAGATGTTCTGTAATAATATGGGTTTCCATTGTCCGTCAGATAAGTATTATTATCGTATACAAAAAGAAGTTTTGCAATCAGCACATGTTCTGGCTGAAAAGTCAGTACTTGAAGTTGTCTTAGGTCTTCTTCCGAATTCCGTTATACCATTCGATGGTAGGTATTTGTACAAGAGAAACGCAGACGAGTATGAGTTCGTTGCATTAGGTTTAGATGGATCAGTTGTCGCGAAGTTTGTTGTAGTTAGAGATCGGCCTCAAAAACCAGGGAACTACCGCGGTGCTTCTTGGGGAATGGAAACTGTTGCCGCCAGAGAGGCACTAACAAAGCTCAAAGAGACAGTTAAGCCAGGAACAGTAACGGAATTTTGTCATGATCGAGATAACAAATCGAAACTTGTAGCCATGAATATCTTTCCCGGAATTGTTGAATATCTCGATCCCAATCATTGCTGCAAGTATTTTGAAACTTGTTGGAACAAGCTGAAAGAAAATTTTTATCCTAAAAGTGACAGTGAAGTTATTCCATTTCGGGCAGTATTTTTCCTTCTACGGTGTAGTCCCGCGACCTTCATAACTTTTTATCTGATCAATATTTTTTCGATTTGAAAGTACTTTCATGTACATATTGATAGTTGTCTATCCAGTGGTGTAAGTGGCACGGTCTATATATCTATCA
>JALKBU010001170.1:0-15561 GCA_023091735.1 Trichomonas tenax | reverse complement strand
GGCCAGGCCCTGTCTGTCCGACCTCCCGCTTAACGGGGATGGCCTCTGTTCTCGTCTGCGTGGAGTTTGAAAAATTTCCGTTAACTTCCATGCACACGAGGAAAAAACGACACGAACCAGATTTGAACTGATGCGGGTAAACCCATGGGGACTCTAATCCCACGCCTTAACCACTCGGCCATCGTGCCATTACAATCATTTAATTTCTTACAATTTTATAATATCTGAATGGCAAAAGCGGTTATTTTGAAAATAATTAATAAGTAAAATGAATAATGACGAATAAATTTCTATTTTTTGACAAATATCAGAATCATTATATTTCTTTATCAAAGTCCTAATATCATTAGACACTCGCCTTTTTTATTGCATTTTTTCAAATCACAAGCTTAAATATCACAAATTTTCAAAATCATCATAAATTAGGATTTTCGAAACAAGATGATGACTTATAAATGATACATCTCGCTGCGCATGATTCATAAAAACGTCTTTTATATTATGAATGAGAAAGCTCCACTTCACATTTTGATTTTTTTTTCGAATGGATGTGTTTCGTGTCACACTTTATATCACTTTCCTTCATTGATATATCTATCGAGATAAAAATGATAAAATAACGGCTGATTTATCATAGATTAAGGATTATTATTAAAAAAAGAAAGTGTCAAAATGGTCACCTTTTATGTCAATTCTATCGTTATCCTCTTTATTATCATGTTTAGTATACAGTTTGCATTATGAAAGGCGAAACATTAAATTCAAAAAATCTTGATGAAAAAATTGATATGAAAATGAATTTTCCTTTACTTAATGAAATAATAAATAATTTATAAAATGTTTTGATTTTCGTTCCGAAATCAACTTTACAAAAAACCTTTTTTCTGAAGGCGACGATTGATTTTTCAAAATACCTTTTGATGAAAATCATTGGCATATGATAGTACTCTATAATAAACCAAAAATAAATTTATTTGCAATGTCAGTTTTGCAGAAATGAACTCATTTTGAGAAACTTCAGAAAATGTTGAAAATATATTAATCGATATATGATATATTAACATTTCAGATTGAATATTTTATTGAATTTGGCGGTTTTGTCCTTTTTAAAAATTGAATCTCTTTTCAATTTTATCCGAAATTTATTGATATATAGCTTTTACACAAAGTGCTCTATCATAAATTATCAAAATAACAACGATTTAAATAAATTTGCGAAATTTACATATCTAACATCTACACTACAACACAAACATAATTATTTTTTCTCTTAATTTTTTGATATTTCGTTACTTTTTTCATTTGTTCTTTTAAATTGAGCGATCAGATGTTTCAGCTGAAATGGGTGTCAGGAGCGATGCGATATGTTGTATACACAGAGTACGAGACGATCGAGGAAGTCCTGAAAAGGGAGAATCTTCTCGCTAAAAACATCAAAACTCATATTTTCTATAACGGCGCCAATGTTCCGCTTTCATTGACCTTAATGGGCGCTGGCATACAGAAGAACTCCGTTGTTGTTATTCACCAAAAGGTAATTGATGACACCGAAACAGACTCACAATCTATGATTAGGAGAAACGAGCATCTACCAAAAGACCCACAGAAACTGAGCGCGTACAAGCGGAAAATAATGAGTTCCATCTGTAACAAATGTAACGACCACTTTTATAACTCACTCGAAATGCAGACAAAGAAGTACATTCTCTTCAACCAAGTGTACCACAAGCATACGCAACAGGAACTTCGTAAAGAAGTTGATGATCATAATACAATAACAGATTATCAGACCAAAATATCTACAGAGCCTCTTCCTATGTTCTGTGATTGTCCAAATAAGAACTGCTGTCATTGCAATGTTGACAAAGAAGCATTCATTGATACAACATATCAAGTATCAAAGAAGGCCAACACAGGAAACCATAATGTTTGAATATTAAATGTATTGTTTTCTATTATATTATAATCGAAGCTTGTTTTTCTTACTCTTTCTTTGCTTTATTAGATAATTTGACAAAGTTAAATTAAATAAAAATCGATTCCGGAGCATAGATATAGGTTATATAGGCCTTGTGTAGAACAATTGCAAAAGTGAAATCTTACGAAAATGATAACAAATGCAATCCAATTCCATAAACCACAAAATTTATTTTTAAGACTTAACTCTTTGATAACACACATATATGGGACTTGAGTAATGCATGTGAAAGATGCTAAACGCCGAATTTTTAAATTCCAAAATATCGGATTTTTAAAATTATTTTTAGCAAAAATCAAAAAATAACTATCAAAATCCAAAGATTTTGGAAATTTGATATATACAAATATTATAGATATCCGACCACTCAGTTTTTGTTGCCCTGGGATACGCTTTTCGTGATTTGATACTTTCTGGTAGTTCTTTTTTACAAATTACATGTTAAAATTAAGTTGCACGATTTTTTGCAGAAGTTCAGGCTATTCGGTAGACCAAATCTTTTAAATCAAGTTAATTATTGTATTTAAAACATGTCTATCTAATTTCAAAATTTATGTCACATTTCCCTATCCCGAGCAATAATTTTTATTTGTAAATTATTCAATTTTTGATAAGCTGGGATAACCTATCCCATCCCAAAAGTAGAGTGATCTGACACATTATATTTACATGTCGAAATGAGGGTTTTACATAAAGATAAATGAAACATGAAGAATATTGATGTCTGAATTAGGCACTTTTTGGCTACGCGAACTCAACATTTTAAAAAGGGATCATCACTGCAAGTGCTTTTGCTGAGACAAACTCATAAAAGGTTCTTCTAATATGCTTTATAATGCACAATTTATATTTCTAATCCCATTATTTGTCATTTGGTAAAAATAAAAATTCCAAAAAGAAAATCACATTTTTAAGGTTCAGGATACGGGAGGGATAAGTTTTTGCATCCCCAATACTTTGGGAAAAAGTGGGATCTATAAAAATATTTTATTTTTGAATATGTGATTACATATCAAGTACCGAAAGTTGTCATGAAAAAGTGATATTATCTGACATGTAAAGTCCTATAATCATTCAAATTATGTATTAGTTTTTATTTCAAAATCGCGTCTGAGGGGAAGAACTGGGAACTATACTGACACAGGTACCACGCATGTTAGTAGCTAAACTCACAGATCTTCCTTTCATACGCCATCATTAAGAAATCAAAGATTTCCACTTCAGAATGCCTCTGAAGAGCAAAATTAAATGTTTGATTGGGACAAGTAGCCAAGGTGCTAGCAATTCAGTCCACAGTTCTTCCTTTCAGATTCGATTTTCGAAATAATCAGCGATTTACTCTACAGAATGCTTCTGAAAGGAAGAATTGTGGACTGGATTGGCACAAATACCCAAATCTTAGCAATCCAGTCCACAGTTCTTCCTTTCAGACTCGGTTTTCGAAATAATTAGCGATTTACTCTACAGAATGACCATGAAAAGCAAATATGTGTGCTAGATTGATACTGGTAGTTATAATCATATCTATCCAGCACATATTTTTACCTTTCAGTGCGTATATTCATATAATCAAATGCATTTACAAGGCAAAGCTATGATTTGCCATGCTTCCACAAAATATGTTTCTATTTGTTTGATTGCATATTCCGGTTTCAATATAAAAAAGATAATTATTTTAATTTATATATTATTTAACCAGGATAGTACTATGATTACAATGGTGTATAGTTGTTGTTACTTTATAAGCTATTCTATCAATTCAGATTGAATAATGTTATAAATCTGCAAGATTTAATTGCGACAAAACAACATCAACAACATTTAATAACCATGAATCACAGCGAGTACCTTGCATGTTATACACAATATGATCATTAGAGGATTATAATCATTCTGATAATAAAATGTGGAGACAAATAATATTGATCGATGCAATATCAAAATGATGAACATATTTTTACTAATTAATGTAATCTGTTCAAATGCAAATTGAGATAGACATAATTGTAATGTGGAACATATGGTTTCAACGAAAATAATTTTTAATTATAAACGCATGATGTAAACATCATAAATTTTAAAAAGTGTTATTTTTTGATGTCTTCTCGCTTATGCGTCAATGATATCCCTAGGGATTGGGCCAAAAATGCAGTTGCACATATCAATTCAGGCCACAAGTATGAAGAAGTGCTCCATAATTTTCCAGTTGCTTCAGGTGAACATATATCTCATATTTCGCGCAACTTTTTTCAAAAAAGTTTGCACTCATTATAATCTTGAACTTCAAGGTATCAAAGGACGTCCAAGTGTTCCAATTGATCCTATTATTGAACAATCTTATATCAATCTTGCCGAGGTTCATGGAAAAATGGGAATTAACAAAATGACGAAAAGATCAAGAATGATATCGTTGTTGTCGATGAGAACAAAAATCAATTCATTGAAATGCAATCTTCAATCAACATTCACAATCAAGACGATATTTTCAATTTGTTCCATGAATCAACAAACTGGTTTGACAGCATTGACAGAACAACTAGTTTAAAAGCTCGACCTAAAACAATTGGCCCAGCATTTGACCTTCTTAACCCATTGTCTGAGCTTAAGTCAGCCATCTATCTTGATATTGACATACCAGTTCCTTCATACAGAATGGGCAGAAAAATTTATGACAAGAATTTCAGAGAACCAGAAATCATCATTTCAGAAAACAAAGAAGAATAACACATTACAAGCTATGTTGCAAGTTATTGCTTTGAAGTTCTCCATACTGACATTCATTATTATCACAAACAGTGTGGAGATTACCTCTATGCAATCATTGATGATCACTCACGTTTTCTACTTGACTATTAATTCATGGATCATAAAACTGCAATTAACACATGTCAGGTTGCTGAGAGGTCAATGGCAGCACTCGGAAAATCTCCTTACGCATTTTTGGTGGACAACAGTTGCGAAAATATAGGTGAATTTCTCAGAAATTACACAGATAAAGGAATTCAAATAATAAATATTGATCCTTACAAGGCCCACCAAAATGGTAAAATAGAAAGGTTGTGGCCTTTAGCAGAGTCACATGCGAAGTGCAGAAACCAACTCAGACAATGGGTTATCAATTATAACAACATTCCACATGATTCACACCCGATAAATCCACGAACAAAGATTCCATACACTCCGAAGCAATTCCTTCTAAAGGAACGTGGGGATTGGTGGACTGATGATAAGGAACTAATATGGATTGTTGATGGAGTCGTCAAGAATCTCGGAGAAAGCTTTATTCAAAGACATTCACATTAAATTAATTCGAATAAAAATTAATTTTTAATAAATATTTTCTAAGTTTTTTTATATATAAAGCCTATATCCACAATCCACATCTATATTATATATACAAACATATATGTTTAATTCATGTTAATTGGTGAAAAAGCTTTTCATGAATATATTACACCGATCAATCAGATTTGTTTCTCATTATAAACAAAATTTATAAATTGATCAAAAATTATAATAAAGCTCCAATAATCATGCAACACATAGGATATAGACTGGCGATGAAAGTGAAAAAATATCCGATCTTCTCATAAATTTTGATCAATATCGAATTTATGAAAATGATAACTGAAGATAATAAAAAGAGAAATCGTATAATTGCATAAGAGTAATTTCTATATTTCAACCTTTCATAGTCATTCTGTAGAGTAAATCGCTGATTATTTTGAAAACCGAGTCTGAAAGGAAGAACTGTGGACTGGATTGCTAGCACCTTGGCTACCGGTCCCAATCAAGCATTTAATTTTTCTTTTCAAATTAAATTTAAACAAATATAAGATATCATTCTTCCAATAATTATTTATAATCACATGCCACGTAAATATTTATTTGATAAATATTCATGTTTACACGTCAGATATTGTCACTTTTATGTCACTTTCGGTACGCAACATTGTGATTACATATCAAAAAATGAAGAGAAAAGAAATTAACCTTGTTTTATGGGCGTAAAAGATATGAAATTGTTCATACGTTTTTAGAATTTTAATGGAAGAAAATTCATTTAGAAGGAGAGCGCCACGTCCAATAGAGATAGGAATGGGCCCCAGACCTAAAACAGCTCGCACACCAAGAAATAGCCAAAAATCTCCACCAGAAACGCCTACAAGCGAAAATATTGAAGTTCCTCCTGATTCTGCGCGTTCTGAACCAGTAAGAGTGCATCTCCCTGAGGAACCAGTGACAATAGAACCAACCAGACCAAGAAAATTCTCGCAAAGACAACAATTTTTGAATGATATTGACGGATATTTAGCAAGAGAGCTTTCTAAGGCTTCGAGTGATGCAGATAGAATCTATGTTTACAAAAGAGCCTTTGATTTCTTGGAATCTGAGTTTCAATTATGTCGTCCGCTTTTAGATCTAATTAAGAAACAATATGACGAGACTAGTGTTGCATTATTGGCACGAAAACGTGAATTGGTCGCTGATTCTTCACAAATCGCAGATGCTGAAGATTCTTACGCAGATTTTGTTACACAAATGAGAAAAGCAAGAAATCAAGAGTTCAAAGAGATGGAGTTGGAATCAGAGCGGTTATTGGATGAACTTACTGAATTAAGATTGCAAAGATCTTCATTGCTGAAAGATTTAGATAAACTCAAAACACAAAATGCGGAATTAACGGCACTGGAGAAGTCGCAACTCGATAACATTGCCGAAATTAACTCAAAATTACAAATTCTTCAAGATGATATCAAAATCACAGAAAGAGATACGAATGAGGTCAAAAGAAACTTAATTTCCTTGGAAGAAAAACTCGAAAAAACAAATTTATCTACGAGAGATTTGCAGGTAACGCATGAAAATATTCTTCAAAAAATCGAAGTTCTTAAAACAAAGAAAATTGAATCTGAAAATCAATTGGCAGCAGCGAAAGAAAGATACTCTGAATCAGAAAAACAACTCATTGAAGTTGATCGAAATATTACAGCTCTTGAACGAGAAAAGCAGAATAACATCCAGAAATATCAATCAATGACTGAGCGGCAACAGAAATCAGAAGAGAAAATGCGTTCAATGCTTACAGATATTGGAATTAAAGACGATTCTAAGCCAATAATGGAATTAATCAAAATGCTTATGCAGCAACAAAGTCAGTAACTTGTTTCTATATATTTTGTGTGTTTATTTTATTTGTTTATTATTAAATTGTTAACATTCAAAATATTATCTTCTTTCATCAATAATTAGATGATTACATATTGAAGCATTGTTCATATATAAAGTGGTGATTAAATAATAAAGATAATTTATAAATAACAAATAATAATTACAAAACTTGAGTGCAAACAGAGGTATCTCTGTTAGCATACCTAATGTGATCTTAGCAACAATTGTCTAGTATATTATTATTCTGCACTTGATATTTTGAAAACGATGATAAGAATTGGAAATCTTTATTCGAAATCATATATTTGCAAAAAAAGACTCATTGATGTATAAACTGATGTTAGGATAGTTTCCTGAAATATACCATATTATGCCTAAAAATTCTCAGTTTTGGGAATAATCATTCAACATCAATGTATGAGTTCAACCTAATGGTCATTTTCGAATAGCCCTATGAGCTCACATCACAGCTTATGTATCACTCAACCAACTCGTCCTGGTCTGGATGTGCTACGAAGTAAGTGGCCACTCTTTTGATCCAAGAGAGTTTGTGTTGTTGAAGATAGCTTAACAAAACCTCCGAAGCTTAGCTCATAAAATTTACGGGGATGCCATTAAACTGCAGTCCTCTAAAGCTAACTGCAATGACGATAAAAATGTCTATCGTCATTGCAGTTAGTGAAACCAAATTGCAATTTGATTTTGAATCGTAATTTAGGGTATTCAATTGCAATTTGCTACTCTAAAGCGTGGTTAAAAAGAGGATTGTAATTGAAGTTTTAATTACAATTCAGGGTACTGAATTACACTTTAAATTCCAATTGCAATTCATATTTTTAATTACAATTAAGTCTATTAAACAATCAAAACATACAATGAGCAGCAGATTCTCAACATTAAAGAGCTCACTCGTCTTTAACTCTTGGAACTCGATTGAACATAGACTTTAGTTGGGGCTCTTCTTCGTTCAAAATCGTATTCATTGGACTTTTGAATCTAATACGAAGCGTATCAGCTTTCTCTTCAGTAAATATTTTTCTTTCGTTGATGATTTTGATCATTGAGTACTTTGCACTAAATCAATAAAATTCACTCACAGTGCCATATCTATTTTCATATTTGCTAAAGTTATAAATCATTATTGATTCAATCTATGATATCAAATATAAATTCCACATTTTGACCGGTGAATTATACATAACTTAAGGAGGTTCATGGATTTAAAATACTCTGATAGATTGTTAAATATGAAATAATTTAAGGTTAATTAAAGCAGGATCCAATAATTGAGGGTCGAAGGAAGGAACTTTGCTTTGTAATAGTCTTTGCTTAGTTATTTTCTAGTCAATTCGTCTAAAGGAGAAGCATCAGTTAACCAAGTACGAGCTAATGTATATGAATTTTATTATCCTTGTCGATCAAATTGGGATTGTACAGATTATCAAATTGATTTAGAGCCATGAATATACATGCTTCGCTTATTTGGAGCTTCTGGTGGCTCAAATAACGATGTTATTAGTTCATATCGTTATCCAAATACATCTTGCATTCCAAAAGGAATCGTTTCATCATATCAAGGTAATACTCAATGCAACAATATGGGAAGCATTGGAGGTGCTGCTGGATATGTTTCTGATGTGATATCATTCAACCAAACCGTCCGCATATATGCGACGATAGGCGGAAAAGGAATTTTTTCCATACAAATCAGGAAAAGATTCCTATTCTTCAGAAAATATGATAGAAGGAGGATATGGATGTGGAGGAAGGGCTGCTAACTATTATACTAAAGTTGGAAATGATAGTGGCGTATCATCGATCAAACTTTTCGAGAATGATCTTTGGCTTCGAATTCTTGTGTCAGGTGGTGGTGGTGGCTGTGATAATGCTGAATGTGATAATGCTGGAAGCGGCGATGATGGAATTGGAGGCTCAGCAGGTTCATTAATAGGCCAAGGATGGTGGGCAGATGGTCAATATAAAGGTTCTTATCTTGCGAATTCATCATTTGTTTTCACTTTAGGTCAAGGAGAAGCAGCTTCATACCTTGGTAGCCGTAATAAATACGGTGTTCCAAATGGACTTGGAAATCCTGATAGAGCTGGTGCAGGAGATGGTTGGTTTAGAGGTTTTGCGAGCCATCATGGAAATGGTGGAGGTGGTGTAGGGAGTTCTTGGGCTTTGATGAAGGATACATTAATTCCTAATGGAAATGTTGAAGCTCATGACGAGTTTTATAATCCCTTGGGAACCAACACTTATGTATTTGATCACAGATCAGTGTACTTGCTTTCACAAGTTAATTTCATTCCTGGAATTTGGAAGGGAAATGGAAAACTTATTATCTCGCAAGTTGGACCTTTCGTTGATTATTCTGACGAGATATATTATACATTTAGATATGTTTATTTAGTCTGCTTTGAAGTATTTATGACTTAGTTTCTAAACATATTTTTCCTTCCTTAAAGTTACTATTTCACATTTTATCCCCATTGCAAATTGGATACAGAAATGAATTGAGTGACAAATCTAAAAAGTAACATTGAAAGTTGTCTATTTTTAATAGAGATTTATTCTCAGCTATAATCTAGTTGATCCATCCAAAGGAAAGCCATTAGTTAAGCGAATAAGAGCAAATGAATATGAATTTCACTATCCATGTCAATCACATTGGGATTGCACGGATTATGCAATCGATTTAGAACCAAGATTATATATGTTTCATTTATATTGTGCCTCAGGGGGTTCATATCAAGATATTGTTAGTCCATATCACTTTCCAAATCTATCATGCATTCCTCAAGAAGTCGTGGAAACGTATTTAGGAAATAATCAATATTTAGATATAGGGAGCATTGGAGGAGCAGCTGGATATGTTTCTGGAGTGATACAATTCAATCAGACAGTTCGCATATTTACGACGATAAGAGGGAAAGAAATATATTTTAAAAAGCAAGGCAAACATAATCAAGAAGTATGCTATCTTCCTCAGAATATGGTAGAAAGTGGATATGGTGGTGGAAGAGCTGCGAATTTTTCTGGGAGTGTAGGAAGTGGTGGTGGAGCAACATCGCTCAAACTTTTTGAGAATGATCTTTTGCATCGAATAAAGGTTTTTGGAGGCGGTGGTGGCTCTGATAACTATGATACTTTACTTAAAGGAAATGCCGATGATTGTACAGGAGGTGCTGCTGGGTCTCTAGCAGGTCAAGGATGGTGGGCTGATGGAATATATATAAAACAATATCTTGCGAATTCAACATTTGGGTTCACTTTTGGGCAAGGAGAAGCTGCTCAAATGTATTTTAACCAAAATCCATTTGGAGTACCAAGTGGATTAGGATCAAGTGATAGACCTGGTGCAAGAGGTGGTTGGCTTGGAGGTTTTGCGAGCCATCATGGAAATGGTGGTTCAAGAGCAATAAGTTTTTGGGCTTTAACAAAAGATGCAATAATTACAGAAGATATCATCGAAGCTCATGATGAGTTTTATAATTCCATTGGAAACAACACTTTCGCCTTTGATCATAACTCTGCCTATTTATTCTTAAATGTTAACTTCATTCCAGGAATTTGGAAAGGAAACGGGAAACTCATCATTTCTCGAATTGAACCTCCTTCATTAAGTGATGTATGTTCTATAAGAGTTCCTACAAGAAACTTCAAATAAATGGAAGTATTGATTATATCTGTAATGATTAGTTTATAAAAAATTTAAAATTCTTGAGATTTTTCTTGATTGAATTAAAATATTACTTTTTAACTTTAACTAAACGCTACACTGAAAGCATAGCACATGCATTTAAGATACATATACATTTAAAAGAAAATATATGAAAACTTTCATGACAAAATAAAATAATATAAAAAACTGAGTATTACAATCTAAATCTTTGTAGAAAAACACTATTATGCGCTGAAGCAAAGCTATACATTGCGTTTTTCGACAAAAATATATTAACAACAACCTTCCTTCTTCTTTTCAGGTTGATCGAGAGGCCTTTCTTTAGTATCGATCCTCTTCTTGAGATCGAGTTGCTCATAATACTCTTCAGCCAAATCTTGGAAGAGTTTTTCAACATTTTCACCAGTTTTTGCACTAATTTCGTAGAATTTCGCCTGTAGTCTCGCAGCGAGATCTTGACCATCTTGTGTCGATATTATCCTTTCATCTTGAACATCAATCTTGTTTCCCACAATATAAAGTGAAGGAACGTCCATACATTCATTAATAAGACTGTCGTACCATCCCTGAACCGCATTAAATGAGTTATCGTCGTTGATAGCGTAAACAATTAACGCAAAATTGGCATCTCTAAAATACATTGGAGCAAGTGATCTAAATCTCTCTTGTCCAGCTGTATCCCATAGATGTAGTCTCAGCATTTTTCCATTAATTTCAGTTTTCTTCGTAATAAAGCAAGCGCCAATCGTCGGTTGTTGATCTTCGATGAATTCGTTTGCAACCGCGGTATTTACAATACTTGTCTTTCCAACGGTCGATGCTCCCAACAAAACGACTTTAATCGGATTCTGTGGGTCCATTGAGGCAGTTTGATCCATTTTAAAAAGTGACTTCATATAACCTTCAAAAAATGACATGATTGCCAAATTCGATCCGAAATGGTCAATTAGTCAGCGGTTAATATGGTTTTGACTTTGCTTGTGTGACCGCGACAATGATATCTATTACTGGTAATACTGGCGTTTAAAAATTTCAATTGGTTGTGGTTCTGGAATGATAATCATTTTGACACTGATGTCAAAAAATTAAAATCTTCAAAACCATAATCTTTATCTATAGTTTTCTGTGTGGAATCATATGATTGAATAAAGGCGGAGTGTCGTAACTATTATTTTGCCGAAATATTTGACATGTAAATATTATAGAATATTTGAAACCTTAAAATATAATAGGTTTTAACCCATTCAGCAGATAGATACTGATCATAAAGAGTTCATTTGTGGCATTAAAATCGCTTCAGTCTAATCTTTTTTCTCATTGTGGAATTGTCAATTTAGAGTTCATCACTCGATAAATAAGTACCGATCTACACAGCTTTCGAATTGACCTTTTGCACAAATACAAGCTTGATTTTTGAGATCTTATTTTTAAGTATTTATGATTTGCAATAATTTCTCTATATAAATCATTTCTAATAAGCGGAAATGGTAAAATATTTTGTGAAATAAATAATATAATATTTATGATGCTACAAAATCAAAGTTTGATGAACAAATGAAATGCAAAAAAAATTATTAATGTAAAGATACAATAATAGTGCAATAAATTATTGCAAATTTGGATGCATGATCTACCCGATAAAGAATTGTAGATCCATTTGTTATTTATATTCATTCGATAATCTTATTCATGAAATAATATATATGGCATGATTTGGTTTAATTAGAATCAAGTTTTGAAGATCATCTGCAATGCTGTTATTGCCATATTGAAAATGCAATAATTTGAGATTAAATATTTTTGATTTGAATAAGTTCTACGCCATAGGATGATAACAATGGACAAGCTTAAGCTGCTTTGATGCTAAAATGGATATCAGCAGGTAATTGGTAATTTTAGGCTGTTTGCTTTCGTCACTTTTGCGATGAAAGTTTTTAATTCAATTTATTTGTTTCGCATTCAAACTGATTTTGATATGAATAAATGGAAAACTCTATGGATTTCGTACATATTTTCAGTGTTTTCATAAATTATTCCGGTGAGAATAAGTTTCATAGTTCTTCAAAAAGTTGCTAGTTGAAAATTTGAAATATTCGACAAAAGTGACATCCCGAAGGGTGTTTCTTTTGTCGAATATGTCAAATTCTTGATACAAAAGTGAGCCATTTCAGAAAAGTTACTTTTTGTAAACTTTTCAAAATATGTCACTTTTGTCAAGAATTGTATTATCTATGATTAATCTCTAATATTATCCTATGCTAAAGTTTATGTGTTCCCCATCGATTTAAATTGAAAATATTGCTTTTTGAAAGCATTTTTGACACAGTAGATAAAATTATTTTTTATCTATGAACAAAAGAAAATTTAATGAAGAAGAAGATTTTATGCTGATCTTTCTCGCTAGGAACAAGACAATGTCATGGAAGAACATCGCTGATTTCTTCCCTGGAAAAACAGCAGAACAATGTCGGGATAGATTCAATCAATACTTATACAAAGACACAGAGAAGAAACCATGGTCTGAAGATGAAGACGAACAAATTATACAGATGTTTCAAAAGATTGGACCCAAGTGGGTCGAAATGTCGAAGTCTTTCCCCGGAAGAAATTCAACAAACATAAAAAACAGATTTAGAACTCTCAAGAAGAGATTGCTTAATCAAAATTGCACAATACAAAGCCAAAACATCATTGATGACGATATTATGTGCTTTAACGATTTCATCGATTGCACAACCTTATAATAACTTTTAAAAAAATTCTTTCTATCCCTATTGAAAAATCAACTTTTTTCTTCATTTAGAACTTTCTAATCACATTCTTACTATTATAACATGCTAGTGTACATTGAATACTTTGTTATTGTAATAATAATCTTGGCTTGTACTAATATTATTTTGATAAATTTTGATTATTTATATAAGAATCAAAATAATATAAATGGTGTTTTGCATGTCAACGAGTCATGTTGTAAAGTGTCAGATTATCAGATTTTCAGCATTGAAAAATAGTCAAAAAAAAAAACAATTAAAAAATTCATTTTGTCAAGTAAAATATTATTTGCCAAATAAAAAATAGTTGTCAGATTCGAAATTAGAGGGGGAGTATTCAAATTTGAAATTTAAAAAAGTGTGCTTTTCGTCCATTTCTGCTGTTGTGGCATAGTTGCAACTATGCCACACTGCATGGCTGCACGCAGAAATGGATGCCTTAGGGATACATAGATCCCAGACATTCACCAACTTAAGAAGCGAAAAACACAGCTTTGTCCTCGCATATAATTTGAAATAAAAAAGTGTGCTTTTTGTCCATTTTTGCTGCTGTATGCAACTGCATCATACTGTGTGGCTGCGCACAGCAGAAAACATGTAGGAAAAGCACTTTTTCAAAGTCGATTGAAAATCTAAGTTATTTCGTCGCAGACCGAGATCCCTCCTTTCTTTAGCAAGTAAATCCTTAGCATCACATGAATCTAAATCAATCACCCGCAGAAGAAGCAAGGGATCTCGTGTTTTTTTGCCGAGATAACTCCGGTTCACAAAAATATTTTGCTTTTTGGCCATCTTTGATACTGAGCGCATCTACCACATATATGATAGCTGCACACAGTATCAAAGATGTCCAAAAAACAGAATTTAAAAAAAAAAATAAATCGACATGATTTCGGCAAAGGCTGATGTTTTTCGCTTCTTTAGCTAGTGGCTTCTTAGAGATACATAGATCCCATATATTCAGTAGCTAAAGAAGCGAAAAACATCAGCCTTCGCCGAAATTACTTCGATGCACAACTTTCTTCTTGAAAGTGCTTTAAGCCCATTTCTGCTGCTGCGCGCAGCCGTGCAGTGTGGCATAGCTGCATACAGCAGCAGAAATGGGCCAAAAACACCTTTATAATGTAATTTATTTCTCTCACATCAAATTCAAATAGATATTCACCCTTTATTAATTTTTTGACATTTTTTCGCTTTACATCAAATGTCACCTTTTAAAAATCTGATAATCTGACACTTTACAATTTGATTCGTTGACACACAAAACAATGGAGAATCTAAATATCATTATCTATTGAATGCCTTGCGATTTAGAGTGTGTTTTTGTTTCAATTTAAGATATAGTTTAATCGGATTGTCTTTAATCGTTTTTGCCATGAATTATGGAGATAATGTAGGGATGCCGGAGGATCCCCATCCCATCTAAAATGGCCCCTGGTCGTGTATTTTTTTGCACCGCTATCTGCAAGGTTTCCTGTCATTTTTCTTAATTTTTTTGCTTTTTTCACAAATCTTAAAATTTTGCCCATTTTCCAACGACAATTATAGATTTTATCGCTATACAATGATTTTAGTATACATTCTTGATATAATTGATACACTTTTATTACCAAATTCTCAAAAATGAATATGATTTAAAAAAGGCGTCACTGAATTTAGGCAGTATTTTTCCTTCTGCGGTGTAGTCCCGCGGCCTTCATAACTTTTTATCTGATCAATATTTTTTCGATTTGAAAGTACTTTCATGAACTTATTGATAGTTGTCCATCCAGTGGTATAAGTGGCACAGTCTATATATCTACCAAATCATTGATTGCATTTCAAATCTTCCAAAAATATACGATTTCCAGCATAAATGTATGCGCTACTATGCAGCATATGATATTTTTATGTGTATTATTGATTCAAATGCCTCTTATACGCATAAAATTAAAAATGCAACTAATTCATTAATT
>JALKBU010001169.1:0-15569 GCA_023091735.1 Trichomonas tenax | reverse complement strand
ACTAAAAATGAACAGATTGGGTATTGATATTTAATAGGATACGTATGCAGGTGATAAGTCATCATATTATCATCATCGCATTCAGCTTTATCTCACCCTTTTTAACAAAAGATTATTTAATTTTTTTATTCATAAATACTTTTGTTGCATTTTTTCATTGAAATAGAGACTTAGAGCTATTTTAATTCAGAAATTTATTTTCAAAATATATACACATATTATATACGAAGCAAGAACATATGTTAATAAAAATATTTGGCGGGAAAATCGTAAAAGTAACAGAAATATCATTGTCAGCAAATACACAACAGAAGTCATCGCAATACGGAAAAGTAGTGCTCCTTGTGGCGTTGTGGCACCAGATGCTTGTAGTTGGTGATCACAATTTTAATTTGCAAACAAGCTCATTCACTACAAATCAGATCGAAACAAGCTTGTTTTGATTTAAATTGTCAAAATTGAGCTTATTTCGATCTGATTTGTAGTAACTGAGCTTGCTTCAATTTGATTTGTAGTGAATGGGCTTGTATATAATTTACATGTCAAAAATCTAGATAATTCAAAAATAACATGTCAAATAAACCTTCATAATTCTCATCACCGACCAAAAAATCTTTTAGTAAATGTAAATTCTAAAAATCATGTTTCCATCGATTTTTTTTGTAAATTGCTTACATGTCAGAGAATATTTTCATTATGTGAACTTTTGAAAAACCTGAAATGTGATAAAATTATACCGAGCGTAATATATCTTTACAACAACTGCACAACTTCAGTTAACAAAATAACTATAAAAGCACTTAAACTAAATTTCTAATGAGACAGGAACGACAATTGCGAAACTAGGAGCATAAAGATATTTAAAGATTCATGAATCAAAAATATTATGATGATACTCATACGCCCATAAGGTATATTGTATTTCATATGTTATCGCTTGAAATTCCATATATGGATTTGAAAATTCAATATTTTTTCTCATACATCTTGAAATATTCATTATGTATAGTGCAAACATATAATAAAGGATGTAGTGAATATAAATTCATCACTAAAACAAATTAAAAATAATCTAACAACATTATCCAATGAATCAGTTTCAAAAACATATGGGATATCGATTGGTCATAGTTGCAGTCAAAGAAAATGACTTTTGATATTTAGGAATAAATGATAAATTATTCGGCGTTGGAAATTGTAATAATTTTACATAATCAATGCCAAACATATCTACACTTAATGGTGTTCAGTTTTATCTTATATAAAACAAAATTAATTAACCAAGACTGTGAAGTTTTTTATGGCTTATCTAAAATTGATACGCAAAGTCGGCGAAACTCGTTTTTTAACTCACTGGATTAACTTCTTGCGAAGTTATTGAACCCCAATGTACAAAATCCTGTTGTGCATGATATATTAAAGAATAAGCTAACAAAGTCTATATTCATTAAAATATTAGATATATCTTGCATCAAAAACATTGATTTGCCATGATGTGCTTTACTCATTATAATATATTATATTCCCATTGTATAGCATTTTTATAACGTAATATAGGCTGTTGTCGATGATAAATAGGTAAATTTAATCACAAATATGTTTTTTTTTGAAAAAAAGTATTCCAAGTGTTCACACATAAGCTCTGTGTGTTATTCTCCCAAAAATAATGATGATTCTTTTTTGAGCGGCTAAATTTGACAAGTTTTTAAAATTGAGAAAAATAACATGAAACACCCAAAATGTGTCACTTTTCGAAAGCGTAGATTTGGTTGATTTTCCCAGTTGACATTTTTGAGTTTTGCGATTTTTAACGAGTAAACCCTATCAAGCCAAACTGAGAAGACATTTACATGCTTTTCAGGGGTTCTGAGTATGTGAATAGCATTTGCTTGTCTATTTAACTTGAGGATCTCCATGCCTCCATGAGATTTAAGCGAATTTTGACATGTAAAATAACGAAAGTCACCATTTTTGACACGTTTTATCTGATATTATGTCCAATGATAAATATTATGTTTGATTATTAAACTGAGAAGCAACAAAGGAGAATGGGAGGAAAGAAAAAAAAAAAAAAATGAACATATTTTGTATTGCGTGATTTTGTTGGATTGGTCACAGGCCGGCTTTTTTTGACAACTGGAACGCAAAAGCAAAAAATCTCACTTTTGTGAAAGCATACTGAAACATCGCAAATTTAGGGAGTCTATACTATATTGACTCCAAATTTCACAGAAATTTGAATTCTCAGGATCGTGTCACTTTTTGAAAATCAACGATTATTTTCAGTTCAATCCCCAATGAACAAACCCATTGACGTAACTCTTCGTCAATGGCGTTTTTTGTCAGGAGAGAAAAACGAGGATATTGCTATTATTGGGGAGGCTCATAATTCACAGAAGTACTTGTTTTTAACAAATTTTTCGCGAATTATCGAATCTCAGCCTCCGTTTGAGGATTTCACACGGCTTCAAATGGATCCACTGAAGCAGGATAAAATAACTGCCATTGCTATCTCGAATAAATCAAACCTTCTCGCACTAAATTTTGCAAACGGAAAAATTTTGCTTTTTGATATCGACAAAGGCCAAGTTTTCTCCGAAATAACAAGAAAATCGACATCAAATCTCGTTTTTATTAGGTTCACTCTGGCAGATGACGGTTTAATTTCAGCAGATTCAGAAGGAGATGTTTATTCTTACACAGTTTCAAAGACAATGCAGGAAACAAGAATCTACACGAGCGGTGTTAAGGCAGTTTCTACATATGCGCCCTCTGTTAGAGCAAATTACGCATTTTTTAACTCTAAAACAGAAGCATATTTAAGATTGACAAGTGCAAATGCACAAAATATCATTTATTCGTCACCAAACAATGATCCACTGTCCGCTTTTTGTCTAGCGGAAGGAAATAACTCAATGTATTACACAATTGCGGGAAATGCGATTTGTATCTTTAGAGTATTCGAAAAAGGCAACTGGGAAGTTTCCCAATACACAGTATTACCGGCAATAGCGATAGAAATGCACCTCCTTACGCCTGATGTTTTAATTGTGATATTTTCTGATTACACGATTCGTTTAGTCCGTTCTAATGGATATGTCGGAAGTTCGTTTTACTCACCAAAATTATACCATGCAGTCAAAGGAAGCAAAGTTAGATATGTAATCGATAATAAGTTGTATTGCTTTGTTGAAAACTCTGTAGAAACGATACAATTTTATAGCTGGGAGCAATTCATTGATAATCTGATGAATTGCGGTGAATATAAAACATGTTTAGAAATTTGTAATCAAATCTACAAAGATGGCGATGTTGAGTATTTAGGTGTTTCTAAAGATGTTTTCACAAAGAGGTCCAAAGTTGAAGAGAAAGTTATAGATATTTTGACGAAAATGATCCCTTTAACGACAACATTCCAAGAAATTGCAGATATCATCGAACGCGCTTTTTACTTTAATGTGATTAACTTTATTAAGCACAACATATTCCCGTTCTGCAAGGAAAAGTATTTTCTTATTGATTACACGAATCACATCTTGAACAAGAAGCACGAATATTTGATTTTATTAACAGACGAATTAATCCTCTCTTTAGCGGACTTGGTCCAAGGCAAACTCCTTAAAGGGATCAGCAACCAGTTGATGACGATGGAGAACTTAAATGCACACAAGTCTGCGCTGCTCGAATTTGCAAAGAAGACAAAAAGCATCGATTTTATGATCAAAATGTCATTAGATATATATGGCGATGTCATTACACCTGCAAACATTGTTTTCAGGAAGAAGCAGTTCACAGGCTTTGTCGAGCGTGTTTTAAAGCGCTCCTATTCGATCACACTCAAGAAGACGTTCATGATCTGGCTGATGACACCAGTTGACGGAAAGTTCGATCGACTTACATATGTCATGGAGTCTGATTTTTCATTCAACATATATAAAATGCTTTATGAATTGTTGCCAATTGAATTATCGAATGGATACAAACTGAACAAAGAGATATTCACAGACACATGTCTTCATATATTCCCAGAGTTAGATTATACATTCTTTGAAGTTTTTATTCCAGTTGCTGCAAATTTCATTATTGATCAGAAGATTAAAGTTCCTGTTTGTGCTATTAACATTTGCATCAAGTGGGCATTCACAGAGAAGAAGTATCTCAATACAAGAGAGAACTTAGTATTACTTCTTCAAAGACAATATCCAACAATCATCAACTTCTCAGCAATCATTGATAATGTTGAAGCCGCTGGTTTCTCAAACATCATCAAAGACCTCTGCATGCGCCGCAGAGAGTACGGACGCATCATAAAGACAATGGCTGTTTCTATGGAACGACGCAGCGAGATATTCCCATTGATTACAGAACACATTGACGAACACGATGAAATCAAATATGCGATCAACATGAATCTCCAAGTTCTAATTCTCCTCAACACGAAGAAGACACTCGATTTGATCTTCAATCACTTCCCAGACATGCACGAGAAATTCCTTTCATCAGCAATCAAACCAGTTGTCAGATATATGTACATCCGTGCGATCATGCACGACAGGCGTTATAGCGACAAGATAAGCGAGAACGATGTCATGTCGTACTTCGCTTTGCTGTGCCAATTCGCGCCACAAGAAGTTTTGCCGATGATCAAAGAGAACTACGATTTCAATATCGAAAAAGCTCTTCCTGTCTGCATCAAGTATCATGTTGTTGATGCATGCGTTCACATATACACAATGATCGGTCGGCCAACATCCGGAATGCACCTTATCTCAGACGAGATCGAGTACAACTTGTACACAATGATCAAGAAGAATATCCCTCTTAAGATCCCAACGATCACAAGAGTCGCATTCATTGATGAGATCTCGATCCCATACAAACTTGTTCGCCTTGCGATCGACGTTCTCGAGAACTCTCCAGCTGTCGGCCACACTCTTGAAAAGATGTGGCACTTGATCTTCAAGTCTTTCCAAATCCCTATATGGATGGCTTGCACAGACCTCAAAGATGAAGTCGCTCGTGACGGCTATGTCACATTCTTCTCATACTTTGCGATCGAAGCACTCCAGCGCATGAATCCAGAATTTGTTATCGAGATCTTGCACAACGACTTCCAGTTCATGCCTGACCAACAGAAGCGTGCCGTCATTCGTTCAATCTTTGCTTTCCTCAACCAGTGCATGATGCTTTCCAAGGCAGTTGAATCCCTTCTGCTTGCCGACTGCATCAAACTATCTGAAGAAGTAAGGATCGTCCGGTCAGGCGGCCGTTGCGTTATGAAGCCTCGCTGCTGCGTCTGCAACGGTTTCATCACTGGACGCGGCGGCGTCGGGTCGATTGTCTTCAGCTGCGGCCACATGTTCCATAACAACGCGCGCTGCGGCAAGTACAAGCGATGCCCCGTCTGCAATGGAGATCAGATCCTTTCATCTAACGACGAAACATCCGGCTTTGATATGAAGATATCACGTGCACAACGAAAACTCGCGCGAATCGAATACAGCCTTCAGCCTAACTTCGGCGATATGGCATCACATTCAGAAGGAAACCGAATTTACTTTGTTGATGAGTTCAAGACACCTTGCAATGTCAAAGCGAAAGGTCCTTCATCTCCTATTTTGCCTCCTTCGAACAAACTTTATGTTGCTTTGTAAAAAAATTGTTTTTATATTGAACAGAATCAAATGAACTTTAAGGGGCGACTAACATGAAAAGTGACAACCGAGCATTTTTAAAAATCCTTAACGGTAATAATATAGTAGAAATGATGTAATAACTATTTATTAATATTATAACTTTTTCGGGTGAGCATAGTTGAAAATATAATTCGTTTTTTCAACTAAATTTTTAATAGTTTACATTTCATGTTAGTGGCCCCTTAAGCTCATTTATAACGATGTGGTTTGAGCATTTCTAAATATACATTTTTTTGATATTGTGTTTGAACCTCTTTTATAAGACAATTACGAAGCATGTATTTCGCAAGATTGAGATCAAATGATCCTGTTATCATTGATGATGTGTTAACATCACCTCTTTCATAACGAACAGTTTCAGCATTACTTCTTTCGAAATAACAATGAATAACTGTCAATTTACCTTTAACAACATTAAATAGTGGACTTTTAGGATTGTCAACAAATGAACAACTTTCAACTGTAGCAGTATTTATATATAGATATTGTAAATGATGCACTTGATGATAAAACATTACAGTGGTGCATTTTTACAGATCAACACTCAGAAAACCTAACAACCACTGAAGAGCTGCTTGTATTTGGTTTGAACTCTTCACTACTGTTGCAAATTTGCACAAATGTTTTGGATCGTTAAATGTGCTCTTTAATCCTAACACTTGTATATTAAGTCTAACAAGGAGGGTTAGAAATCCGTCCATCAATTGGGTAACATCAAAATCTGAATATGTAATCGCAATTTGTGTTTCCTGCACTTCATTAAAAGGTGCTGATTGATCATGACAGTTAACCGTTCTTAATTGAAAGTTTCTCGTACTGTCATTTGTTTGTATCAAATTTTTCAAATTTTCGAAATATTAGGCAACGTTGCCAGTTTTCAAATCATTATTGTTCAACCTTGTGTTAAATGCGCTGTTCATTTATAAAGAAATAAAAATTTATATTTAACTCATAAAATATTTTTTTATTTAACATTAAAATATGACTTGGGGCTTTTGGAATAAACTGAAAAGATTAGGCAAGAGAATAGGACGAGGCATTTAAAACGCCGCCACTTGGGTGAATGACAAAATAATAATAATAAAACTAGTTGTTAAACCGTTATTGCCCATTATCTCTGCATGATTAAAAACACTTAAACCATGACTTGGTACCGCTATTGAGACAGGCGTAAATGTTGGTTCTGGTGTTGTCGATGATTGGAGCGGTTCAGGTGATGGGTCAACAACTCGGCAAGTAATCAAAGATGCTGGTGGTTGGCTTCAACAACGACTTAAGAAATAACTGTTTCATCATTTACTATATAATCCTTCATTATTTTTCCACATTAATTCCGCCCCAGTCGGTAATAAAATCTATAAGATTCTTCACCTTTGTGGTGCTTGGGATAAATGTAAAAAGTCATTGAAAAAGTTTTTAAATCATAGTTGAGAATATGTTTATTTTGGAATTGGTGATTATCACATATGAAGTGATGTTTTTTAGGTCTGCTGTTGTAAATGGTTTTTGTGGGGGGAGAGGAACGGAGAAACAACCCCTACACACAAGAATTTTAGGTAGACCTAAAAAACACACTTCATATACTACTGTATACTACTATATTTTGTTATTTCTATATTAAAAGAAAAGACAAACGATAAAAATTAATATGATGATTTTTTGTTCAAAATTGAGATTTCATAATATTATACAAAAATTATTTTGAATGTACGGTCAAAATTGTTTATTGGAGATTTTATTGTTAATATCTGTCAGCACACAAAACGGTAAAAAGTGACGCCGCACAAAGTCATTGTTTTTGTTGGATTATTATTCATTAATTTTGATTTTATAGTATATTGCCACATTATTTCAAAAGCTAAATTTATTGGATAAGACATAGCTTATTATTAATCATTTAACCAATAGAAAATTTGATATAACTCACATTTTTTTACTCCATCACTAAATATTTACCATATTATTAGAATATAACGTTTAAAATAATCAACTTTTAAGTCTCAATGCACATATTGTTTGCATTCATTAATAGATCATTATAATGTTAAAATCAGTTTTCAATACAAATCGTTATTTCAGAGCTTTTTGCGGTTATTTCACTTTTTCACTAAAATTTCTTTTCAAAATATTTACATTTATATGCATCCGAATCATTATTGAATCAAATATAATCAAAAATATTTTTTTGTAAAAAAATATTTTATATAAATGATACGATTGATCAGTTATACTTGAAAGCTCAAGATTTAGAGTTTATAATGAAATTGGGGCATGGAACGTATGGTATGGTTTTCCTTGTCTATTCACAAAAGTATCGACAGCAATTCGCTTTAAAACGAATTTCCGCTCAAAAATTCAACGCTGGGGAAGTTCAAAGTGTGATAACGATTGACTCTCCTTATGTTACGCGTTTATACGACTACAAAGAGATCGACGGATATGTCTATCTTCTGATGGAATTTTGTCCTTACTCAATACAAGACATGTTGAAAGCTACATGACAAATATCTGTTAAGGAGACTATAAGGTTTGCATACAGATTGATTCAAGGTCTCTCTATCTGCCACGAAAAGTTAATCTCGCACGGAGATATAAAACCATCGAATTTTTTGGTCGATGATTTCAATAGACCGAAGATCTGCGACTTTGGATTGGCAAGGCAGAGGACTGAAAATGAGATATCGAGTAATTTCGATGGATCATTTGCATTTATGACTCCTGAAGTGATTAGAAGAGTTCCTTTCAATCAATTCAAAGCAGATATATGGTTGCTTGGTGTTTCACTGTATTGGATGTGCACTGGAACACTTCCGTGGCAAACGAGAACAATTCGTTATATAACACAAGAAATATTGAATAGATCTTATAATTTGTCATTGGTTCCGAATGAACTCACTGATCTCATTCATGCATGCATGGAATATTCACCAGAAGACCGAATGACCGCGCAAGAATTATTAAAGTTGCCTTGCTTCGCTGATATGACGAGCGGAAAGCCGATTATCTTCAAGAGAAGGAGTTTTGAGATCATCCATCCTCGTGTTCAACAGCAAGTTCCTATTCGGCAAGCTTTCTCGAATATTGATAGATATTGATTTCCATAACCATTGTTTGTTTGATAAATTGCGTTTGTGTATGTTATATTTTTCATTTGATCGGCCGATATGTTAATTTTTTGTAAAATTATGTTTATTAAACACAATTCACGGTATATTTATAAAAAGCTGGAGTAACCTAATGAAATTATATCACAGTTAGGCTTTAATTAGATAAATTTTGATTTTGAAAAAAATTATTGCCTATTATCAGTGTTTATCCATTTAATATTCAAGCACCTTAAGAAGTTAATTAATATTTACACAGTGAATAGATGTATTCACGCTCTAATTCTTTCGTTATTTTTGAATTCTCTTGTTATTTTATGTAAGTTTATATTTATAATGACCATAAAAATGCTAGTTTATATTTAGAAGCTCAAGTGTCAATTCATCATTTTTATTTTGAAAACATTATTGCTTCAAATCAAACGTTATAAGTTTAATAAGTATAATATAGAGAGAAATTTCCGACGTTTTGTATGTATAATTTTTGTTTATTCCTGATAAATCAAATTTGATCAAATATTGCTGCAATAGAAGTAATATCAACTATATAAATTCAATAAACACATCCTGTTCTGTCATTTAATATGACTTAATTTTGCTTTCTGCTAAATTATTAAATTTGATCAAATATTGATTTAAATCCAGCTTTATCAATTGATACCGATAACACAGATGAAAATTCAAATGTGAATTATGATTGATTTTAGGATTTTCTTTAAATTTCGAGTCTTTTGAAATATTGATATAAAAATAAGCTTTATAAATTTGCATACATAATATAAATGAAGACTTATGACTGTTGAATGAGTGATTTTTTGAATTTTGTAGATATCTCAAATTGCATCATATATTGATCCAAATGGAGCTTTATATCCTATACAGGTGGTACACCATGGGATAGCATTGGAGAATAAGATGTCTAAACATATACCTTTCTTATCAAAACAATATAATCGATATTTTGGACTTCTCAAAAGCACGCAATTTTATGTTTGTTTTGAAGCACATTACATACATAATCTAAATTCCTAATAAAATTAAAACAAGTAGCCTGAAAAAAAACATAAAAAAAATAAAAAATAAATGAGCAATGAACTTTCTTCATCATTTCTTCAAAGGTCATTTGTGAGAAAGTTCAGAGCTGGAACAAACGTGAGAAGTGATGACGCCGACATCATTGTTTCTCGTTCATCTGAGATATTTCAACATTTATTCGACGTTCTTTTTGTTGCCGGCAACTATCCATGGGACAGCAAGACTGAACCAGAAGTTTTGTTCAAATTTCCTGACAAAGAATCGGTCGCAAAGAGCTTAATTCCATTTTTGTTTCCAATACAGCCTTTAAAGAAGTCACATCTCGAAATAATGGAACCATCGATAGGAATCAACCATCTTTTCTACTCAGAAGTGAATGCTGACTATTCATTCGAAAATTTGTACTTTCCACAGGACAGCGAAAGCCCATATTTGTTCGTTATGCGCTATTACGTGACTCCTCTTACAATGCCGACATTTTCTCACAATTTCGACTTTAAAGATTTACTTCTTCAATGCAACCCCGAAAGCTTTCCAAAGTCTCAAATTGTCATCGCCGTGAAGACGAAATTCCCCTACTACACGCTTTTCAAGTCTTTCTTCCTATGGATGATTCAAGCAGAGAATGTTGGACGCTTCGAGATTCTCCCTAAACTCGATGGATATCTGCACACGAAGTCGTACGATTTCTCGCAGGATATCAACATTGCGGAGAACGGAGGCTCTCTTCTCGTTGGCAATCGCGTGTGGCCTGATAACCAGAGACAGATAATGAAGGAGTCTCTCTTCTTCTTTTTGATATCGACGCCTCCTGAGAGGAACAATAAACTCGAGTACGACGCCCCTCCTTTACCTCTATTCTCGTGGACGCGCCCAGACGTTCAACATTCTTACCTGACACTCGCTATGGACTGCTGGCAAGACATCGCGAAATCTGTTACTCCAGAGATCTTCATTATGGCGTACAGCGCTTTATTCCTCGAGAACTCCCTCATTGTCTATCATCCGACGATATCTATTGTTTCAAACTTCGTTATGGCGATGCACTTCGCTCTTCGTCCTTTCAGGTGGGTCGGAGGATCAATCTCTCCTCTCCCTATGGACCTGCTTGACTTCCTCAACTCACCGACACCGATGATATGCGGCCTGATAAAGCCTCTCGAAGAGATGGAGAACAACCACGTGTACATCAACCTACAGAACAAGAAGCTGAAAGTTCTGAAGAAGATGCCGCTGATTGCTGGACATGAAGACTTGAAGAAGAAACTCTCAGATAACTGGTCATCTGCATCTGAAGGAAAAGAGGAGTCGCTTCTCACTATTATCAACGCACTTTACCAGAACACATCTATCATATACAACTATCTCAAGGCTTCTATCATCTCATGTTTGTCCGAGAAAGAGAAGACAAAGTCAACATTCGTCGAGGAGCTGTTCCTTGAGCGATTCCAAGAGAAGGACCGCCCATACATGAAGCAGATGATCGAGACGCAGATGTTCCGCACAGCAGCAGAGCAAGAAGCAAAACTCAAATCTGAGACACACTTATTATAATACAATATATATCCTGTTTTTTTATTTTTAAAATTTTTATATAAAGATATTATTATTTGTAGCCATCACTGAAATATTGAATTCACGCCTCATACGCATTTTATATTAGTGTTTCGTTTTTTGATTTAAAATCAAAATAACCTTAATGTAAATGAATAAAAGCTAAAATTGACATTTTACCATACATTTAATTTTCTTCTTCTTCTGATTTAGTTCAGAATAGTTTTTGTTTTTTGATATATTTACATCTCTCCACTATGCATATTTATGTCATTTTTAATCAATATTATCGATTTTTTTGAATGGAATAATTTTTATTCTGTTGAATATAATGCAACCATCGTGTTTGCTGGCCACTTTATGCACATTATTTTAGTTTTTTTTCCCCATTGGGAAACCAAACACAAATAAATGAACTAAAAATTCTGAACTTATCAAAAAGCAAAAATAGCATTGATTTATTACATTACAAACAATAAAACTACAAAATCCCCTTTTTGCGGCCAATGACTCTCAAATTCCCCAAAATCCCCATTTGCGGTATTGAAATCGAGCGTCACTTTTCCGCAAAATTGAGTTCCCCCAACTAAAAAATGCATATTGGGTATTCAATTTTGTGTCACCTTTTGGGAAAATTGAGAGGAAAAATGGGGAAAGATGGTGATACGGAGAAAGGTATTAAGTTTTCTTTGAAATTGAAACCATGAATTCGCAGTTTATTTCCCCATTTAATGTATGATTCCCCACTGTAAAAAGTTTTCCCCATTTTCCAAAAAAAAAACACTTTTTAATGTAAATATTTGGGGGCGCACGTGGGGAAGACCCCCATATGGGAAATGGGGAAAAGCCCGATGGTTGATATAATGAATATAAAGGCGGGAATATTAGTTCCAATGGACAATATTACGTCAAAGACTGCAAATTCATGAACATTGATATAAAAGCGATATTTTTTTTCTTTTTATTCAGATTCAAACAAACTTCTTGTTGAATCTTCTACATTCAGAAACGTAGCAAGTCCTAATCGAGGAGGTGCAATATATTTTTATAACAAAGGGGAATGTTGTCTTCAACGACTTTGTGTTAGTGATTGTCGTTTGACAGTTGGAGATTTTGGACATTTTTGTTATATTGCTGTATATATAAGAATTTCATGAACAGTTCTTATGTTTCATCAAGCGGCATTGATGGAAAAGGAGATAGTGTCTGTAATATAACTTTTGGAAATTTCAGATTTTGTATGAATAGCATTTCTGAATGTAAACTGGATGCCCAAAGTTGGCCCCTATTGAGAGGAATTGAGATGAAAAACGATTAAAAAGCCCTCAAATATTTCTCATCAAAAGGGTCTAGATAGAGCTTTCAAACAAGTATGATATAGATTGGTATAACCTGAATTTGGGCATAGTAATATTAATACTCAGATATCTCCACTACAAGGAAATAATCTATTCTGATTTCCAAAAAGTAAGCAAGATAATAATGTACTCACAGCATTATTATCTCAGCTCAGGCATAAAAGAACATCTTAACAAGTATAAATGAGTAATTAAGAATCAATTACTAATAATATCTAGATTAAAAAATTGTTGAGTTATAAGTCAGACAAAGCTTCATCACAGTCTTCTGTTGTGGGCTGTACGGTATCATTGGGTATTCAGCCTTGATGTAGTGATTTTCTTTCGGACCGAGTATTTTTATGTCTATTAAGGTACACGGAGGTTAAATATAGCCGAATACGATTTTTTAGAAACAGCTTGGGGCGGAAAAGGTGTGATGAAGAATTGAAGTGAAATAAAACTTAATCTTTTGTAAATTCAGGTTACACGTGGGGAAAACTATGTATAAACTTCACGAACTTGATTCTGTTTTGTACGATCTTCAGATGTTTGCTTTTTGAAATGAAATCTTTGTTGAAATCGTGAAATTATTTTAAACATGAGAAGTGATTTTCATAATATCTGTGTATAATGCTGATCTTATTCTGGAGTTGTGGCGTTTGTTTTGTGGCTTATTAGAGCAAAACTTTGAATTTTCTTTTGAATATTTTGGTTTATGCATAAGAGAGTTCGCCGATACATTGTTTATCGAATGGTGTCTCAATAAGTCTTGAAGTACATCATCTGGGGAATGGGAGCTTCATCATGAAGTTCGTTCATTCCACTAAAATAACCTTAAAGGATAGGGGCCACCTTAGGGAAACCAGTTTATATCTAATTATGTTTCAGCAGTTCATATTGGTTATTCTTCACCAGCATTTTGTGAATTTTGTACATTTGTAAATAATACAAGCAGTGATTCAAAGCTTGTCGAATTTCAAGAATGTCAATCTGATGTAAAAATGCATCACTGTGATGTTTTATCATCAAACGCATCACTAACAATATATAGTGAATATAGTGTTGTTACAATTGAAAATTGTGCAATTGTTGACAATCCTAAAAGTCCACTGTTTTATGCAATTTTAAGTACAATGACAGTTATTCATTGCTATTTCGAAAGGAGCAACGCCAATGCTGTTGTAGCTGTGGAAGCTCAGATTGTGACAGATTCAATGACAATAATTTCATTTGATCTAAATCTCAAATCTTATCTCAATTAAAGTGTCCAAAAGAAAATCCAGCAACAAATAACTCATTGAAAAATTAAGTGAGATGTTTAGAAATTGATCACATGTGTTGAAAGGTAAATTGTGAATGAAGGGGTTGTTTTATATGGATTTTATTTAGAGATGAATGTACTAAGGACTAAATTTGAATATAAAGATAATAAAAATGGTCTATATCCTTCGTTATATTCTTCAGAAGTTTGAAAGTCGATAACATAAATGTATTTTTTATTTTTGGAATCAATGAAATCCTGAGGCAATCTCACACGGGTTTTATTTTACGGATCGGAAATTGTCCGACCAGATTGTTCGGCCATTTTATTTTCTCTCCATTGAGTGCCCGACCATGATGTTTTGTACATTATTTATGTCATTTTTTGTGTTTTTGATCTTTCAATAGAAAAATGTTGAAAATTTTGAAAAACAAATAATGTAAATCGATTTATTTTAGGTTTACAATGTGATGCTCCAAAAATTCCAAAATCTCAAATTTTTCAAAACATTATTGGGTTATTCACCCAAAGTATTAAAGGGCTGCCTAAAGTATGTCACTTTTAATGGACAATAATCGTTTTCAAACAATAATCGTAAATAATCGTTCTCTTCCTCTCAATTCTATTTCGGAAAGTGACAACTTGACCAACAAAAGTGACATTCCAAGCAACACTAGTTTCATGCCTAAAATAGAATGATATTATTTTCAGTTTAAAAGTATCATTCATGATATATGCTTGTGCAGAACACTATACATTGTTCTTAACATATTAGAAAATTTCAAAAATAATGACTAGAGAGAACTGCATTTCAATGCAATTTATTCGAAAAATTTTAAAAAGAACAACAATACGAAATTTGAAATAAAAGAGAAAGAGGAGAAGAGAAAAAGAGGGAGAGAAAAAGGAAAAAAAAGAAAAGAAAAGTGAGGGGACATATAAGTTATTCTTTGAAATTAATTTGGTGATTTCGTTGGCCGGAGGCCCCGATTTTTTGCATATTTGTATTGCCCGAAGACAAAGCAAAATATCACTTTTCCAATCCGTAATAACGTTCTTCATGTGATTTTTAAGTTTCTGATTCTGAGACTGGGATATTCATTAAATCTTCTATCTCATTTTCAGTATATTTTAACTCTTTAATTCTATTATCTATTTCATCTCTTAACTTTTCCAACTGTTCTATTTCATTATTATAATATTCATTATCATGTCTACGTTCGTTATAAAATTCCTCAACAGGAAGTGGTTTTGTAATTTTAGGGGGTTGGTATAAAAATTCGGGAAATTTTTTCCTTCTGCGGTGTAGTCCCGCGACCTTCATAACTTTTTATCTGATCAATATTTTTTCGATTTGAAAGTACTTTCATGAACTTATTGATAGTTGTCTATCCATTGTTATAAGTGGCACAGTCTATATATCTATCAAATCATTGATTGCATTACAAATCTTCCAAAAATATACGATTTCCAGCATAAATGTATGCGCTACTATGCAGCATATGATATTTTTATGTGTATTATTGATTCAAATGCCTCTTATACGCTTAAAATTAAAAACGCAACTAATTCATTAATT
>JALKBU010001168.1:0-15569 GCA_023091735.1 Trichomonas tenax | reverse complement strand
TTATATATCCACAGCATTTTAGATGGGAAAATTTTTCATTTGCCACCAAAATTAGACCTTAAATATTCATACTGGTGGAGAAAAATCGAGATGTTTGAGTAGACGTAGAAAATTCAGTGACGCCTTGTTTTGCGATCTTTTGATCTTTTTTAACGGAAACAAACGGCTCTCCCTTTTTCATAAATGATACATTCCCTCATATGATTGTAGTCTAAATCAATCAGATTTTCTGTAAAATATATGATGATAATTTGATGAAATAAAATATGAAACGAAATTTGCAGCAAAGGCTCATAATTAGAAGTAGAAGTGTCCAGCTATACTTCAGGCAATATAATCAAATTCATTATATTTTTCAACTTAATATGAGCTATTTTCTTCATTTATTACTAATCATACCAGAATAATCGGTTTCCTAGTATATAGTTAATGGAGTGAAATCATTTATATCAACATATGTTAATGGATAAGGAAGATTCAAATTGAATCTCAAGAAATATCCATTTATATGCTAAAGAATTCTTCACATATTAAAAACTTATCAAATTATAACTTATAAATGATATTATAACAGATAAGAAAGCATTTTAAATTTTAATCAAAATTTCTTAAGAAAAAAAATATATAATTGTCATGTAAATCGTGAGAAAATGAATACTGCAGTATAGCTTAATAGAATTGATTGATTAAAATGGTGCATTACCTTAAAAAACAAAATTTTTGAATAAAATTATCAAAAATTATTCTTAATAGATCGCAAATGAAGCAAACAATATGACATACTGAATGTGTAACGATGATGACATATGATATCATGATCAAAATATCATAGCAGTCTCTTGAAAATTATATTCCGATATTTGTACATAAATTGAGGAAAAAGTGGAATGATTCCACGCACTCAATAATTCCAAATACATTGATACCACCCAAAATTTTGGAATTATTGAGTGCGTGGAATGATTATTGTTTTTCTGAATGTGTAGCAAGAGAATGGACTTTTCAGATCAGAATAAACACGTTAGTGAATTGTATTGAGAATTGCAGGCTGAGGATCAAATCTATGAATATCATAAACGTATGAAAATGTACTAGTATGAGATATGTTGATACTTTATCGTAGATATTGTTCAGATTGATTTTAAAAGTAGGAGCCGAGACATCTTTTTGTTGTCAATCGATACTACATGGACCATTGATTAAAATAGATCTATGTTCCTTTTTTCAAATTTTTCGAATTTTTAAATTGGTGCAAAATGCTCGAAAAATTTATGTCAGATTTTTTCTGAAGTTTACTTATCTGTTACAGTGTACCCTTAAAATCATTTGTTTTTTGGGTGTTCTATGATATGTAGATGCCGTTTAACCAATAAAAATTTATATTTGATTATGATCAAAATAACTGTAATATACAGCAATGCGGATATATCGATTATCAATTAACGAAATTAAATTCCTTTGAAAAAGTACAAATTGATTATATCAAATATTTAGTAAACACATCATACGCATCATCTAAATTTAGATTAAAAGTGAAAAATGCAAAAATTTTCAATGTAAAAACTCATTTTAATGAAAATATACAACATAAATTGAATTTCTCATATATTGATACAATAAAAATCGATTGATAAAATGAAAAATTGATTTGGACAAATATTTATATATTACATATAATGCAGGATCTAAATATAAATAAAACCAAAAAACTCAAACAATTTCATGAAATTCAATTTATTTACATTAACAATATAATATCTATCTGATTATCAAATAAAAATTGATTGAAAAAAAATACAAAATTCTTTATGTTATATATGATGTTATATCCAATATCAAATAAAAAATTGTAGAAACTATAAAAATCAATTTTCTTTGAAAAACATGACCTCTATCTATCACAGTCTCCAAATAAATTTCCGAAAAAAACGGGAAAATATTTGACTTTATAGTCACTTTTCCATTTTCTTTACAATCAAAAACCGTTTTCTCAAGGAATAATAAAAAATTATTAATGTCGCAAAACGTAATCATTGAAGACCAAACTTTAGCGGACCAAGAGCAACTTCAGCTGAACTTTCCTAAAGTGTTCCAGCAGTACCGCATCGTGAAGACAATAAACCACGGCTCTTTCTCAACAGTTGTATTAGTTGAGAATACCAGGACCGGTCAGCAGTTCGCGTGCAAGATCGTCAGCAGGCAGACCCTTCAGGGCACATCAACTCTTATTCACTTCGAACAAGAAATTCGTATCCATCAGTCTCTGAAACACGAAAATATTTGTCAACTTTACGAGATTGTCTACGAACAGGACTTTATTTTCCTCATCATGGAGTACTGCTCCAACGGCGAGCTTTTTGAGCACGTCGCGCGGTCTCGACGACTTTCACAGCCGAATATAAGAAAATATTTTGCTCAATTATGCGCCGCAATAAATTATCTTCACTCAAGAAATATCGCACATCGAGATTTAAAGCTAGAGAATATATATCTAACAGACAAAATGAATATAAGACTTGGAGATTTTGGATTTTCTCACTCATCAGACGACCAGACACTTTTAAGTACTTCCTGCGGCTCAATTTTCTACGCCGCGCCTGAACTCATCAGGGGAGACCAGTATGATGGTAAAAAATCGGACATTTGGTCAATGGGAATTTGTCTTTACATGTTAGCAACGTCAGACATTCCTTGGACGGAGAAAAATCAAATAAGAGTCAGAATGCAAATCACAAATGGTCAATATACAATTCCTAGATTCGTAAATCCTGAAGTTACATCAATTATTCAGCAATGTCTTAACACGGACCCAGATAAGAGGCCGTCGGCTGCAGATTTAATGGCAACACCTTACGTCGATGGCTATTTTAAGAACGCCCAATCGATGGAAGAAAAAAATCGTAATACAACATCTTTTAGCGTTGTCCGCAAAAGACCGCTGATTATACGTCCTACGTTTTCCAACAGCTGTAGGGCGTCGCTTAATCAGATAGATTCTTATATTCTTAGAGTCAATGAAAAACATCCGCATCATGACAGAAGAACAACGCAAGAAGCTCCAATCAAGGAGAACAAACTTTTAGCAAACTTATGAGTTTTGTATTAATATTTTTTTATTGTTTTCCTAAATTTTGTTCTGTTTTTTTCCTCTTCAAAATTACTCTCTATTTCATTCTTAAATCTAAAAACAAAATAAAGTAAAAATATATTTCGTTATAGTTCATAAATTCAGTATATATTATCTATTTTGTAGTTTCTGTGATGAGTTATGAGGCTTTAAGTGTTTTATTTTTATAGATATGAAATTGTAATATATCAAATTCTAATTTTATCATATTATAGATAATTATACAATATATATGACCACACTCACTCTTTGGCAGGTGGTGTAAGCGCATTTTTAACAGATTCCTTTGCAGCCAAATCAAATGCAGTCTGTCCAAGGTTATTTTTAGCAGTTACATCAGCGCCATATTGAACAAGGATCTGGCAGATGTCCGCGTAACCGCGCTGTGCAGCGATGTGAAGTGAAGTGTCATCATATTTTCCTGCAGAGTTTGCTGAAGCTCCATTTTCTAGAAGAGTTTTCACGATCTTGTAGTTTCCTTTTCCTGCAGCGATGAAGAGAGCGTTTCCTTTATTAGAGTTCTCGTTTGGCTTTGCACCGGCCTCAAGGAGTATTCTAACACACTCGGCGCTGTTCTTCATGCACGCTTTGATGAGTGGCGTTGACTTTTCGAAGTCGAGAGCGTTGGGGTCAGCTTTGTTGTCGAGAAGGAGCTTTACGACATCGGGGTGATCATTCCAGACAGCTTTGTGGATCGGAAAATCTCCGTATTTGTTTCTTTCATCGACAAGTTTTGGATTTTTTTGAAGAAGTTTTCTGACTGTATCGATTTTGCCTGTCTCGCAGTAGTAAATGAAGCTCATTTTATGTTCTGTCGTCTTGCTGATCTCTTCTACCTGCGGTTTATTCTTGAGAATTGGAGCTCTGCGAATTTCGCCTTGATTTGTTGCTGCTGGTGGTGGATTTGGTTGTACAGGAGTGCGCTGTGCGCAAATCTCGTGAAATAGCGGTGCCTCGCTCAAAGGAGCAAGCGCCATCATTGCCTGTTGTGTTCCGATCCTTCCGCAGTTGATAAGAGGAATCAAGCAGTAAGTGAGTGATTTGTATGAGCTGAGGGCTCCAGTGAATATCTTAGTGATCACGTAAACAGGCATCGTGGATGTTTTTGCGATAATTCGCTGAAAAACACCGAATGGGAGGTTGTATAGCTCGTTGTACTTAGAAAGTTCTGCGATATTATTGGCGGCGCTCTGTATCGTCTCGTCTGATTGATCACCGCGATGCAACGCGGCGAGAATTTGATCCATTTATTTATCTGTCACGTTTTCATTTCCTTGGTGATGAGAAATCTTTTGTTTCTTTAAAATCTAAATATGTTTGTGTCAAAGTCTTTATATTTCAACTGGAAAGACTCTAAAACAGAGATTTAGATTTTATTAATTTTAAATAACTCTTGTAAACATATAATATAGTTAGATATCAACTTAGCTTATTCAGTAATTGCATTGTGAATGTTCTAGACTTTATTATGAAAATTCAATATCAAAATATCGAAAATTGTTTGATTTTAAGATAATAATTCAATGAAATAGAGTTTCTGTAGTCTGTGGGTTAATTCGAATAGGCATTTGTTGAAAATCGATGATAAGGTTATATTTGAAAGAGAAAGGTTATAAATAAGGCGAAGTAAGTGAAAACCGCCAATTTATGTTTAATGCTTTTTGTTTAAATTGACGAAAAGAATCGAATTCATTAATGGATGTCTGGAATTCTGTTTATCCGGATGCAGGATCACCAACAAATATCACAAGAAACGAAAAACTCACAATAAGTGGCAACAACTTCGTTTTAAATGTTGTTTTTTCTAATTTAGGAGATTCAGGTGTTATATTTATCAATGGTAAATCATCAGATTACTTACTTGTTTACAAAACAACATTTATTAAACCTAAAAATACTGATTCAAGTGTAAACAATCAATTTGGTGGTGCCATTTCATACAATAATATTAACTGTGTCCAAATTGGTGTTTGCAGTAGTGGTGCATATTGTGGTCAATATGGTTCTCAATCATGTGTTGTATTGCCAGAAAGATCAACATGTAAAAGTCAGATTATTGGATGCTCATTCACGCAAAGCACTGGCAAACATTCTGTTTTATATACTAATTATGGCATCCAAGACATCAAAACTACAAATTTCTCATACTGCACTGGATTTAATCAAGTTGAAGGATTCTTGAATAGAGCAAATGGAACATCAACACAGAATTTCACCACAAATTGCAACATATCATCAGCAGCTAAATTGCCACTTTTTGGTTATAGGTCTATGACAATCGACATTTTCCAATCTGTTTTCATCAAAAATTCTAACAAACCTGGAAGATATGGTTTATTTTTTGGACCATCTTCAAATATTAATCTTAAAGAATGCATCATTTCAGACAACACAGGAGAAAAATTATTTAATACTTACGATGTCCAAGCAACATTCACAGTATCAAATTGTTACTTCAATAACCCATATTGGCCAAACAATGGTGCATCTTATGGTCCATCAACAGAATATTTACAATTTGAGCTTTCATTCTTTTCGACAGAATTATGTGACGCAGAAAATCCTCTTTTAGATTTTGGCTTAATTTTAATTAATAAAAAGAGAATAGAAAAAACATTTGTTATTATTAATTATCAAATTGATTTCTTTATTTCATTTATGAAAATTGGTATTTTCCCATTATTGCTTTCAACAGCATCAACATGCAGCAAGAAAACTATCATTTATTCGGTATTTCACTTCTTGAAATCACAATGGCTGAACATGTCGAAGAAACATTTTTGAAAAAAATAATTTGAATCTTTCTATGAGAATCTCTCAAATTATTTTGCAATTTACAGACTTGAATAAAATTCGATTTTCTTTAAACTGTGTTGCAGAACTCGGGAACAAGCCTTTTTGAGAGACTTCATAGAAAAATTCTATGAGTTTCTCTCAAATTTTGGCAGAACTTTACTCCCGACTTTTGAAATTTTTAATTTTTTACTAACATAGAGTTGATAAAAAATAGATATTGCTCCCAGTTGAAAGCCTGGCTTTAGATATTCGATCGATGTATTGTGAAATGTATAGTGTGAGACTTCTGCTAAAACAGGACAAAACATTCGCGAAGCTTTTACAAGAGTTGCATCTGAAGTCGTCAGAAAGATGGAAAGAGAAAGCGCTGACTCAACAGTTAACAAGCTTGTGCTCGCGAGCGATGAAAAGAAGAAAGGCTGTTGCTGAAATATAATGTTTGAATAAAATATTGCGATAGACAATGCTTACTGATAAACAAGATTGTTTAGACCTTGTCTTACATAATGATAATTGCAATAGTATCAAATTTCACATATAAATTTTATTTTTCAAGAAAAGTTTTAAGCTGTATAAATGATATACAGAAGTAAAAGTGATAATTTGTCATATATGGAACAAATAATATAAAGATTTATTAAAAAACAAAATATATAACATGAAAATATTGTTGTAATTACACTTGGTTGGCAGGATTATCCTTTTCATTTGAAATATTATCGAGTGCTTTGATGTTTGTCTTCTTATGAAGTGATTTTCCGTAATAATTCATAGAAATTCCTGTTGCTATCGTTATAACAGAGAGCAAGTGGAACCTTGTGAATTTCTTATCAGAAAACAGAATAAAACTTAATGAAAATGTTAATGCTTTTCTGCAAGAAGTAACCATAACTGTAACCAAAGATCCGAAGACTTTCATGATCAAATAAACGAACTGCACGCCAATTCCACCCAAAAACCCAAACGAAAGCAAATAAAATATCATATCTGGGTGATTATATGTTAAAGAAATGCCTCTGAAGAACTGCCCTGAAACTATACTGAGAATGAGTAAATATAACGATCCAATGAAATACATCATTGATATAACTTCAACTTGTGGGGCATTGAGTTCGACCAATGCTTTTTCTTGAAGATTTGAAGAGACAGCGTCACAGCATAGAGAAATCACCATTAAAACGACCCCAATTGGATCGAATTTATTTTTTGCTTTTTTATCACTCATTGAAATGCCGTATAAACCGATTACAATCAAAAGCACGGATATGATCTCGTAGATGTTATACTTCTTTCTCAAAAATATCATACTTCCGATCATCACGGGAATTAATTTCGAAGATTTGAAGAGAACAGATGTAGAGTAGGAAAGCATTTCGACCGACCAATTTGATAAAAGCATCGAACCTAACAGCATAAAAGAAACAAATGAATAATATTGAATTGTTGCGTGTAGCTTTTCTTTGCGAAGAATTAAGCGGAAGAAATAACGTGACGATAGCAAAAAGTAGCAAAAGAACTGATTAAATGTGAAAAATATCGTTTCTTTGTAATTATATTTCGAATAAAGTTTTTCTTGAGAAGTTCCTTGGACAAGAAAAGAGCACAAAACTCCCCCGATACCAATGAAGAGAACTGCGAATCGAGGAAGATGAGTTATGTCAAAACCAAAGAGTTTAACAACTTTTTCTTCCAACATTAAAAAAATATGAAATTTTAAGAAAATGCGTGTAATGATCTGCTTCATGAAGATATAAATATATCGAAATACAAATCCACAAAACATCGTATTTATAATTTGACTTGTATAAAATAGATCATAAAATGAACTCATTTAGAGACCACTGTTATATATTGGACTATGTGAATATGCCATTGGATTTTTGCTCAATATCATTAAAAAAAAGAACAATATATTGAATATTTGGATCAAATCTTCGTATGTTATAGCTTAACTCATCCAGTGCAGTTAGAAAAATACACTTTGATGCTCTAAAAACAATAATTTGCTTTTTTGAGAAGCAAAATTCTTAAGGATGCTCTAACTTTCCATAGATATGTTGCATCAATATAGTATATATAAGGGGAAAAAAAAACTCTTTTTTGGCCACAAATTTCAAATGTGAAGTCAAATGCTTGCTTTCTGGAGGGCCACCATAGAGCAATATCTCGATGAAGTATACTGATAATGATATACCACAGCAATATCTTTATTCGCGCCATTAATACTTTTTCGTTTAACTTAATTATACTTCTTATATTTAGGTTTAAAATCAAAGATGATAAAATCACGTCGCACGACTACAGCAAACACATGGGCTCCTTGCAGTCGTGCCACCATCAAGCAAATTGATAAATAATTTTATAGACATAGATCCCGTTCAGCACGTTCCGATACTTAGCATGCATGCCCAAATCAGGACATAACTAAATTTTATTCTAGTTAAATCTTATTATTGATGTTTGGCTTCGCGATACGATCCATATTTGTCCGTGAAATCAATATTTTTGACCAATATCATAGCATGCATTAACATATGCCTACAGAAAACAATATTTTAATTATTTTAGTATCAAATCGACTAGAAATTACAATAAAAATCACAAAACTCGAAATTTTTATAAACATCTGCTGCAAATCAGGGGACTACGGACTAAACCACATAGATAAAGTAATTCAATGACAATTTGATCAAAATGCATTACATGAAATTCAACATTTTTAATATACTCTTTAACAGCACTCAGTTTCCAACTTGCGTTGCACACAACTTTCATAAGTAAAGCTGGGATATCACGTGAGGTATTACTTTCGACTTTAAAAGATGTCAAGCAGATTTTACGGAATCTTAAGGAATTGATAAACAGGATATAGTATATTTATGCTCGAATATGTGTAGATGAGGATTCAGTGACGAAACAATCTTCTCTCATCATTTCTATGACTAAATCGCTGGATTATTCCTCATTTGTGCCAAAATCAAAGCAACAAAAACAATAAGAACCACCTCAAATAGATAATGATATTACCAAGGTTTTTTCAAAAACCTGAGTGATTGAAAATTAGAGTTTTAATCTTTTAGCTTTAAACTCATTTAAACATTAGCTTTCTTTCTTTATATGTTTTATAATTTAATACACTTACTAATTTTTGGCCAGCGAGAAAATGTTCTCGGTATATGATTTATAATTTGTTTTTTGAATATGTTAAGGAATGTACACTGCATCACTTAGATATAACAGATTGCACATAAATCTTTTTGATGTTAATAAGCATATTTTACTCAAAATTGAACACCAAAAATATAAATCTTCAAAATAGAATCAATTCGAGCCTTTTAAAAAGCGTATTTATTCATACTATAATAGCTTGTAACCTATTCTTAGGCCAATAAAGTAAACTTGTGCATGCAATTCAAGAATTGTATTTTGAAATCTCAAAACGTTAATGGAAATATTGAAATATTGAAATTGTCATTGAATTGTAAACTATGCATCGCTTGTTGTGATATCTCATACTAGAAATGAAATGATTTTAGGTTTAAGATGGAAATAAATACGAGATAATCTGTTGCTTTGGTTGTTTCGCGGCAATTTTAACGTGACTAGCTACTAATATGTATATATAGTGCATATGGATTATATATTACTGAATCTGTTGAACTTTATTTTCGATTTGTATTTATCTCGAAACAAAACATCAGGAGCGGAAAGTCACCATAGACTTATATATTCCCCAGGGGGAATGGGTCAAGGTGGTCATGGTTTGGAGAGGAAATGAACGGGAAGGCGGAGTTCCCCCCTTAATTTTGCTTATTCACTGACTTATAAACATTTTATTAATTGGGGGGATGCAGATGAGCAACTTTTGGTTTGACATTTAAATTTTTTCATATAACTCTAACAAATGGTGCATATCTATATATATTTATAGTCTGAAACTCAAAATTTATCGTAAATAACAAAATTTCCTAATATAGAGCGAAAAAAGTACATTTTACTCTCTATACTGCATAACTACGGTTTTATTATATAATTGTATGGTAATTTTGCGAATATAATGCTATTTTGCAAAAATCTTGCGAATATTATGGTCCGGAACCAAATTTTGGCGATAATTTTCGAATAACCAATTGATACACACGATTGCATGCCAATTTGTTGGATTAAATTGCTTCTTTGTGAACGTTTATTATTTCTTTGCTCCCCACAAAATCAGCTTGTTCTGCAAAGGAAGCGCTGATTACAGGATACACAAACAATCACCTATCGATTGCAGTCTTCATGCCACCATTGTTCGCCGAAACTTGTTGTATAAAAAAATTTACCATGGAAATCCGAGCTTAGTTACACTAGTAAACCCATTGCCCCGTCAGCAAATTACATGAACTGTTATCCTTGCTATTAGAAAGTACTAATACAGCAAAATGATTCTACGAAATATTGAAAATACATCTCTTCGATGTCATTTTATTGAATTTAGAATATATATACATTGTATACTCACATTTCATCATTTATTGATTTTTTTTCAAAAAAATGCATTCAATTAGGGTTTAGTGATAAGCGATTTTTGAAAAAATCCAATGCCTCATAGCATCATCCAATTTTGGATTTTGTGATACATGCATTGTCTAATAGCTTTAAATTTTATACTCCATTAATATCAACCGAATATCTTTGATATTCGAAAAAATTAAATTTAATTTTCTTTAAATATTAGGCTTTTTCTCAAAACTAAATCCATAGCACTAATCTCTAAAATGAGCTAGTTATACTGTTAAAGTTATTCTGATTTATATTGCATATATGAGACTCTGATTGATTTTTAATATTCAATTTGATTATGAATTTTTTTTCTTTCAAATATTTGAACAGTTCATTCAAATTTAAAAATCAATCAGAGCTTCGAATATTAGGTTTTATCCTTTGCGATTATGCATAATGCTGATATACATTTTGGAAAATAGTGCTATGGATTCAAACTTATAACTTTACATGTTGCGACGAAATTCGAAATTATAATTCGGCAGACATTACTGTTATCGAATCATTATTCTAGACACATATTATATACATATAGTAGTATAGTACCATATAAGTTTTTAAACTTGTGAGTCAATGCTATTCCAAGTTATAAGGCAACAAAAAAGTCGTTATTTCGGGCATCCTTAAAAATGAAATAGATAAAATATGAAAAATAACCGAAAAAAATGGCAGAAATAAGTTTTTCGAGATAGAAAAACAGGAATTTCAGGAATTTAAATAATTGCACAAGTTATTGTTTAGAAACTAAATTGAAATATAATAGTTATAAAACGTAAAACATGAAATTTTGTAAAATCAAAATTGATTTTATGTCAAATCTGGATAATTTTCAAAATTTAATTATAGTTTAGCCTAGCAGGTGTATTTTGATTACAAAAAATAGTCATAATTCAAGGATTAAAAAAGAGAAAAATCCCCCGAGTGAATTGCAAATGTTTACTGTGAGTCACATCGACGACTATATTCAATAGAGTAAATAACAAATTTTGATAACTTGTTATTTTTTTCTTATTATTATTTTCTTAGTTATCTCTTTCTTCACCGTCTTTTGTTCTCATCATATCGTCAGTTACCCTGACCTTCTTCGGTGGGTTGAAGAACATAAGATAAGAGCCTACGTGTGCGATAAATTTCCCCCTAGTGAATCGAACACTCGACTTCCAGATTAACAGTCAGACACTCTAACCAACTGAGTTAGAGAGGATTTACCTTTATTTAATTCTTTCTGTACATTGGATTATAATGTAATACACCTAAACACACAAATTTCTTCATAGATAGATAGCTGAGCATGTGCAGTAACAAATTTCGCTTCATTTTAACAAAATCATTAAGTATCTAAAATTTCATATTTGATAAATCTTCTCAAATCCTATAAATACTATCTGCCATAGATCCCATAACCCTGGTATTGTTAGACCTACTTATCTAAGGTGTATTAATATTTTCGAATCATCAAATGTTGTTTAATTTGTTTACAACTTTCTCAAATTGCTAACTGCACTTATTTAATCTTAATTCTAATTCAATAATAAATCAGATCTTTACCTTATGGGAAATCAAATTTGTAAATCATTATTAATTTCGTATTTGTTCTATTTAGTACATAGCATAGTATTAAAAACAAATAGCAGTGGATGAATATACCACAGGTTTGTTCGTTATGTCCATTTTTTCGTCTTGTTTCACCTGTTGATTGTAAATTTCATTCAGATGCAACATTAAGCTAAGGCACATAAAATGCAATTGGAATTTATGATGAATTATATTGAAATTTTCGCAAATTTTTCATTTTTTTAAATCTATAAGTAAAGATTTATATAATTTTAAAGATTAAATCAAATTCAGCGCAATAATTCAACAAATTCTTTCGACATTTAATTGTTTGATAACAGAAACAGTTTTTTGTTTTTATCATTAATTTTTTGCGATAATATGCTTCTTTATATAATATTACATCCATAAACTACGATAATTTTATTTTTCTCAATTATTTTTCAGTTTCCTCTAATGTCGAACCTTTATAATCCATACAAGAAACACCATGTTCAGAGGATCATTTTCTCTAAGGTTGAGGATGAGAAGCTGAAGAAATTAGTCGAAAAATCCAGAAAACGTCCAATTTGGAAAAAATATTGCTTTAGCAATGAAAACAAGATCTCCGAGACAGTGCAGAGAAAGATACAGGAACTATCTAAATCCAAATATTGAGCATTCAGAATGGACAAAAGAAGAAGACCAAAAAATTGTTCATCTGTACGCATTACTCGGAAATCAATGGAAAAAGATTTCTGAATCACTACCAGGCAAGACGGGAAACTCAATTCGTAATAGATATTACTCATTAGTACGTCAACAACAGAAACTCACACAATTTAATTTTCAAGCCCCACAACCACCACAGCCAGCAGTGACATATGAAGAGTCTTCGAATGAGAATAATTATGTTTTGCCAGCTTTTTTGCAATCATTATATATTCCTGTTGACAGTATTTTCTTCGATGATTCATCCAATACGAACCAAGAATGATGAAAGAAGACTGTTCTGATGTCAACATGTCATATCGACAAAAAATATTCATAAGAAAGAATTAATTCATATGATGATTTACTTATCTTGTTGTTTTATATCCTCTTTATGTCGATTCCTGTTTATTGTTGTGTATTGTTTGATTTTTTTATTTCCAATTGATTTTGATTGGAAAATTACCAAGATTTATTATCAGCTCAAAGTAAATAATATTTTCATGGCAGTATTTTTTAAGTGTATAAAAAAGAATCGCTTTAGAAAAGTTTTTATAACGATGACTTATAGACTCAAGCCGAAAACTCTACTAATAATATGTATATTGTGCACAATCCAGACTATGAGATATGCATCAAAAGCTTATCGATAAATAGAATTAGATTTGATATCCTGCAATCATACTTATTATACATATATATAATCTTATTAGGTGATACAGATATATAAGGATATGCGATTATTGATACTTATATATGTTAAGCACTGCATATTTTATTAATCTCTCCTCGCCAAAATGACACTTTTTCGGTTATAATACAATTTTGGTGCCAAAACACCTGACATGTAAATTATCAAGTTGTAAAATTATAACATCAAAGAAATGCAAGAAAACATTAAGGTTAAATGTAAGTGTAAATTTGACACTTTTGATATATGTTTCTTTATTAGAGTAATGACTAAGATCAAATTCGTTGATGGATGTCTGGAATTCTGTTTATCCAGATGCAGGACAACCAACAAATATCACAGAAAACAAAATGCTCACATCAAGTGGCAAAAACTTCGTTTTAAACGTTGTTTTTTCTAATTTAGGAGATTCAGGTGTTATATTTATCAATGGTGAATCATCAAATTACTTACTTGTTTACAAAACAACATTTATTAAACCTAAAAATACTGATTCAAGTGTAAACTATCAATATGGTGGTGCCATTTCATGTAAAAATATCAACTGTGTTCAAATTGGTGTTTGCAGTAGTGGTGCATATTGTGGTAGATATGGTTCTCAATCATCTGTTTCTTTGCCAGAAAGATCAACATGCAAAAGTCAGATTATTGGATGCTCATTCACGCAAAGCACTGGCAAAAATTCTGTTTTATATACTGAATATGGCATCCAAGACATCAAAACTACAAATTTCTCATACTGCACTGGATTTGATCAAGTTGAAGGATTCTTGAATAATGAAATTGGAACATCAACACAGAATTTCACCACAAATTGCAACATATCATCAACAGGTAAATTGCCACTTTTTGGTTATTGGTATATGACAATCGACATTTTCCAATCTGTTTTCATCAAAAATTCTAACAAACATGGTAAATGTGGTTTATTTTATGGTAATTCAAAAATTAATCTTAAAGAATGCATCATTTCAGACAACACAGGAGAAAAATTATTTAATACTTACGATGTCCAAGCAACATTCACAGTATCAAATTGTTACTTCAATAACCCATATTGGCCAAACAATGGTGCATCTTATGGTTCATCAACAGAATATTTACATTTTGAGCTTTCATTTTTTTCTACTGAATTATGCAACGGAGAAAATGTTGTTTATGATTTTAAAAATAAAAAGAAAACTGAAAAAACAATTGTTATTAATTATCAAATTGATTTCTTTATTTCGTTTATGAAAATTGGTATTTTCCCATTATTGCTGCTTTCAACAACGTCAACATGCAGCAAGAAAAATATCATTTATTCGATATTTCGATTCTTGAAATCTCAATGGCTGAACATGTCGAAGAAAAACTTTTAAAGAGATGTTATTAAACAATAATGAAAACGAGAATAAACAATTTGTTGATGTTTGTTGACATTTATATTGCACAAGACTTCGCTTCGCACTGCTGAAATGATTTCTTTGTGAGTCCAGAAGAGAGGATCAGTGTCCTGAATGATACACTCTTGTTCTCGAAAATGACACCACCTGTGATCGAAGTGCATCCTTTGAATGCGTTCTCTCCGATGTGTTTGACGGAGATCGGGATGTTGATCGATCTTAGGTTCATGCATCCTTCGAACGCGTTGTCTCCGATCGAAACGATAGAGTTGTCTGGGAGATTGATGTGCGTGATCGATGTGTTCGCGAATGATTCTGTCCCTATTGTGTCGATGTTCGAAGGAATTGTGACTTCACTGAGTTTGTTACAGTTCTTGAAGAAGAAAGAAGAAATATAAGATGTAGATATTCTGTTTCCTTCGATGTCGACACGACTGAGAAGGCTGTTTATGAAACATGACTCGCCAAATGTTTTAATCTGATGGATGATGTTCATGTATGTCAGTTTGATGCAGTTGATGAAACATGATGTCTCGAGACTCAGACTGATGTCTGATGTGATGAGGAAGGAGACAGAAGAGATGCTCGTGCATCCGTCGAATACGTAGTTCCCGATCTCAACTATAATTCAAGGCTAGCAATTGTATATCTAATAAAAGCAAAATTTTGATCTGCTTTTACTTTCCAATTGAAAAATTTCATAAATAATAAAACCAAATCTAAAATTCTAAAATTTTACATTATTACAGCTGCAAATTTAAATCCCATCAAATTCAATAAC
>JALKBU010001167.1:0-15577 GCA_023091735.1 Trichomonas tenax | reverse complement strand
GACACTTTTCCATTTTTCCCGCGCAATCACGTCACTTTCCTTTATATTTGACATTCTGACTCTATATGTCAAACATAATTTACATGTCAGAAAAGCACGTTGTTCTATTTTGTCCCAGTCCCGATTTTTTCAACGCCAAATAAATCAAATTCCACTTAGTCAATATATACTTATATTGTAATGGATGACTCTACTCCATTAGGTCTATAATATATGCCAAATGTATATGATGGAAATACTATTTTGGATGAATTCAAAATTGCATTTTCCAAACAAACTTAGATGCTGATATTTGCCAAACGTAACTTTATTAAATAACACCGATTACAACGGATTATATCAATCACAAGAATGTAACTATGCTTTATAAAGAGTTATTATTTTTCAAAAATTGAATACTTATAGAAATAAAATTAATTGCATTCTAACTCCTCCACCAACAGCATCTAATAGGAGTTGATTTGGAAACCGAATAATAGGTTATCATGAGTATAATGTTACGCTACACTTAAAGAAATTGATGCTAAAATTTTAATAATAGATAATAAGATAAAATTTTATTATAAGATTGTACATAAGGAAAGCAACAACAAACAGTATCTGAGATACACACTCGAGAGATTTTTATGAATTGTCTTAGGGTGAAAGTGTATGAGATAATTATTATCGACAATATTGAATCGCTTCTTAGGTTGAGTGTAAGTGAGAGATTTTGAGGTAATTATTAGAGACAATATTGAATCGCTTCTTAGGTTGAGTGTAAATGACTGATTTTTGAGGTAAGCTTTGTCTACACTGTTTCCATTTAATTCCACAACAACGTAATATCACACTTTACCTCGTTGATTAGTCTATGAAATCGATTTTGTTGAAAATTGCATATTTTTCTTGTTTTTACAACCATCTAATCGTGTTGCAGTCTTAAAGCTTCCATAAGAAACATCATAAGCTTCATTTAATTTTCCATTTTTGATCATACTACGAACTTGCGCCATCTAAAAATTAATTTTATTATAATTATTTTTCGATTTTTTTATATTTTTATCATATTTTATCAAAAAACCGCCCAAAAACTTTAATAAAATGATTTTAACTAACTAATTCTATACAATTAATATTACTCTATCTATTACCTTCCAAATTTGTTGAAATTATTAATAAAATTAGGTTTTTTGGCGCCAAAAAAATCATTAATATTATGCTTCGTCCTACCAAGCGAGCCATTCAGTCTCGCCGGGCGGCTAAAAAGTTGGTCAAATCCCGCTCAGCTGCGCAGAATACACCCCAAAAGTGCATCATTTAACCTGGGTTACAAGCCTTTTATTGCGGGGCTTCAGCTACAAAAAGGCGTCGCTTGATTTTCAAGACAACAACATCCAAGTTCCCAGTGAAAGGCAGTCACGAAGAAGTTGAGATATGAAGGATGTCGTCTTATTTTCATATTGAACATTTCCACATAAAAGTGAATTACATCCAAGGAAGAAGTGATTCAATATTGTCGCTAATACTTACCTCGAAAGCAGTCATTTACATTCAACCTAAGAAGCGATTCATTTTTGTCGCTAATACTTACCTCGAAAGCAGTCAATTTACTTATGCACTCAGTTAAATCTCAATTGTATAACGAGAAATACACTAATTACACTCAAATACTAAGTTATTTACACATATATCCAATCTATCCAGAACAGATACTTCAGATACACTTGATTACTTACCAAACGAGTTCGCATATCAATTAACAACGTAGCATCTACTTGTTTATAATAAATTTCAATTTTTTTATGTGGAAACATTTATATTAATAATAAACTGATAGAATTCATTGCAAAATTTCCTTTTATCGTTATAATAATATAAAGGCTTCTTCATACTTACCTCTTAGCCTAATTATGCATATTTAATTTTGATAGATTTCGTAATAAAATCGTATTTGTAATAAAATCAAAAATATAAGATCTATAAATGTTCAAAATGTTTCTCTATATTATTATGCTATATTTCTAAAATAGATTTTTTTCCGAGAATCTTTCAATTTATTTGAGATACCTCACAAATATTAAATTAATTATAACTTCGTAAGGAAAGCGTTTCAGGGACTTATATTTTATTATCATATAGTATGTTTTATGTAATGTATAATTACGCTATGGCAGGTCGTCCTTAAGGTCGAGATTTAAAAAAATGTAAAATATGTTTACATTCGAAATTTAATAATCACTGATCTGAGAACTATTTCCGGAAACTGCGCTTCTGGATTTATTATCTTCGGCGCGTTTAGAAGCACGAGATTGAAATTTCATTCCGAGAGATTTGTTGATGAAGTGTTTCTCTGATGATTTGTTGCGTGAACCATCTGAGTCACCCTTTGTGCTAACAGAATCCTTTCCTTTTTCTTTTGGTGGGTCGTCAATTATTCCTGTTTCAAGGAACTGCTGATAGATTGCGTTAATCTTAACTGTTGCTTCATTGAGCTCAGATGGAGTTAGAATTTGGTTAATTTTCTTCAAATAATTTCTGACAAATCTGTCAAAATTCTTCTTGTTGATATCCTTCTGCTTTTGTATGTGATCATCTGACTCGATTTGTTTCGTAATAAAGTCTCTAATTTCAATATTATTTTGTTCTGATTTTTGTTTCGATTTCCTACTAATATTGTCACTCTTCATGACATCATTTTGTTGTTCTGAAGAGTCCTCCATACAAACAAGCTTTTCCATCTCTTTATCCATACTATTTAAAGAATCTTCTATTACGCTCTCGTAGTAAGTTGTTAAGTCCTGCATTGCCTTTTCTTCGAGTTCTAAGCGCTTTTCTTCTGCTTCATCTTGTAATTTTTGAGCTTCTTTGAAGTGATTTTTCTTTGCAAGTGAAACCGCTTCTTTACATATTGCTATAACGCGCTTATCAGGCTTAGTAATATTTTTGTAGTTCTCGTACATCTCTGTTTCGAGTTTTGTTAATTTTGTGACATGCGCAAGAGCTAAGTTCATAAACTCGGCTCTAAACTGCCCTCTTAAATCGACTTCATGCTTGTATTTCTTTAATTCTGCTTTTTGAACGTTTTCTAAACAGATTTGATTTTCATTTTCGAGATTTTCTTTGAAAACTTGAATGGTAGAGTCAACCTTTGGAGTCATTGTTTCAGCTTGAAGTTTATCGATTTTTGCTTTAATCTTCTCACCTTTGTCAAACTCGCCTGCTTCGATTGCTAGTTTCATTTCCTTTTTCATTTCTTTTATCTGTCGCCTCTTTTCCTTCTTCCTATCCTTTGCTTCTTCGACGACAGACTCAAGAGAGACGGAAATAACTGAAACAGAATCTTGCATATTTTTGTCACTTTTAGATGTAAAAAGCATCATTTCACTCAATTACAACAGTCCAAAAACATATTAAAATATATTTAAATGTTAATATAATACACATAAATAAATACTATATAAACTACTCTTTATTATATGAGTGGTTAGCATATATGTTTTCAGCTATATTAATGAATTATCTTCAATCAATTACATCATATAATCAAATTTCCATAAACTGTCTGATTTGTAAAGTGAAAATTTGACATAGTCAATTTCTTTACGTGTCAAAATTGCTAGAACACATCTCCAGATTGGTCCAGGACTTGTGCCTCAACCAAATTGAATAAAGCTACATCATATATACTATTACAAACCAGCTTATAAGCCATAACTATATATAATTCGCATATTAAAGCCACAGTTCAACGAAATGATAAATATCAATATTTTGGATTTCACAAAGAGCATCAACTTTATGTAGGGATGTCCAAAGCACTATATACTGAGCATGATATTCATCGTAAGTGCATGATGTGATTTCGGCTTCCATTAGATCTAAAAATGTGACAACACAGAAGGGAGTGCAGGAGAAACCTTAAAATAGGAAGCTCTCCTTTTAAGGATTTATTACCTAGGCCGTAGGGGTTCTATCCTTCAGAGGATTTGGCAAAATAAGAACATTTGGTTTACACAGAGCTTCATCAACAAAAGTGACACCTGTTTTTTTAATGGAATGTAAAAACCCACAATTTTGATAAAAGGCATTTTGAAGATGATTACATAGCAACTTATATACGTATTCCCATCAGTTGCTCACATTGTGAGATTCGTACAAAATAGTCATAATTTGAAAAATATTCAATAATTTATTAGTTGGAATAAACATTGTTTACTGCTAAATGAGAAAATTGAGGTGTTAGTGGTTTTGTTTATTATTAAAACTCGATTTGATCGATACTTTTAATTTTTTTTGCAATATTTTTTAAGTTTTAATGTTGTTTTTGCATATGCTTTTGTCATTTGTTTGTACTGCGGTTCATTTGGTATGCTTAATTTGAGAACAAACTATTCATATAACTCAATATCAAATCCAAGAGTGAAACAAGAATCGAAATTCTGAAAATGAATAGGAGGAAAACGACAATCACATGTGTTGTTTGAAATAACTGGGGCAAAATTAGAGTTAAACTACAGAATAAAAGTTATTTCAAACATAAAATAATAGCAAAAGAATTACCTGAACATGCTAGACAAATAAATAATTATGGTAAATATACGTTTAATAACTTATATTATGGATTAAAGGATTTATATGCTTATATATATACTGGAAACAAATATAAAGTAATTTCATTTGAATATGATTCCAATAATAAATTAAATGTAATAGATACTGATGGAGTTTCGAGATGTATTAAACATATGAAATTAATGAAAGATATATTTAAAACCTAAAAGAAAGTGTATAGAAAATTAATTGGCTGCGTTGGCTGCTGGTAGACAAAAGAATACAAGACTTCAAAAGAAATCTAAAGATGAAGATACCGAAATTGTTTATGATATTTAATTATTAAATATATTATTATTTTTGATAAATAGATATGATGAAAGTTATAAGGAAGTAAATTTCAAAAGAATTGGCTGGTTTTGCCGCTAGATAAAAACGAACCAATTGTTTATAACTAACTACTTCAAGCATTTTTTTCGAGAAGTTTTTTATTCGTCACTGATTCATAAACAGGAACATTTAAGAGCTCAACTTGTACTGCTGTTGCTATTGTCGTTGTTGATGTTGCAGCTGGCGGTTCTTTCTTTTCTTCCGTTGTTGCTGTAGGTAATGGAACTTTTCGTTTTCTAACCTGAATGTTTCCATTTTTGTCTTTCATTACATAATATAATGGATGTTGTATTCCTTTTGTGTCATTAATAATTAATGAGTTCTTTCAGTTCGACTCAGGCTCATATGACAGACATTGAAGCTCTTAAATCATTTTTGAAGGAAGAAATATTAAATGAACTCAAAACAACTAAGCCAAAGAAGAATAGAAAGACAGATACAGGATTCACTCAGACAGAACGGGCTAAAGCTCTTGAGGCACAAAGTGCCGAAGATAAACAAGTTAAGCCTAAACATAAATGCACTGAAAAGCAGTTAGCAGCTCTTGCAGCAGGAAGACAGAAGAATCCAAGATGGATAAGTAAGCGTATGAGAGAAGCGGAAGAAGCAAAGAAGAAGGAGAAAGAACAAAAGAAGACTGAATGAACCATCTTTTACATTATTTTTATAATGGGTGAGTTTTCGGGTGAGATCTCACCTTGACGTAATTTTAGGTCATAAATGGCAACTATTAACTTTCCACGTCATGATATCACACGTGATAACATTAATGATATCATGAATGGAAAAAATAAATTATAATTACTTATTGAATTCATTGATATAACTTTGTAAACATGAATAAAACGAACAATAAGGATTAAACGGTTTTATGTAATGGCCGGCTCCATCGTCTCCGAATAAACGATACTGATTGTGAATATCAAGTTCTAATATCGTCACTTTATTCATATATGTGTTAACGTAATATATATCCTCTGTTGATTCACTGTCGAAATAATTTTTAGTATAAAATGTAAATCTGGTTCCTTTCATTACTGTTGACCCATAAGCGATAAATTTTACATCATACGGCAATGCTATATATTCTGGTTCATCATCTCTTTTTCCAAAGTTTGTATTTCTCAGCTTTGCATCATTCATGAATAACTTCTGTAAACGTTCGGGGAATGTTTTATAATAAATGTATTGACTCATTCTTTACGTAAAAAATAAACTATTTTTAAAACTGATCAGATTGTATTAAGTCAGAAATTTTAAAATTTGTTTATATATCATTCAATTTAAAATTGGCACGTAAAGTTGTTTTTATCATAAGTTTGCCGTGTAAAGACGTCACTTTTAGAAATTCGCATTCTGGCGGCGAAGTCGCCAGAATGCGAATTTCTCATTACTAACTATTTCAATATCTGCAAACTCTTGATTGAAGATAGCTGCAATGTAGAGAGTGAGGACAGCCATAAGACAACGATAATTTCTCACACTGTTTTATCGCAAGACAATGATTATTTGGATTACTTAATTGAAAAGAAAGCCTATTTAAATCACAAAAGAGATGACGGCTGCACACTTTTGTTTGCTGCTGTATCCAATGGAAAAATTGCTGCATGATGGTGCTGATATGGACATGCAGGATGACACAGGAAGAGAAGCTCTGACATTTGCATGTGCCTACAATAAAAATGAATTGGCAAATTCTCGAAAGAAATTTTATATTTTGCACAACGTATAATGGAATGAAAGAAGTTATTGAAAAAATATAAACATTTAAGGCTCAACAAGATAAGTGAACATTTTTCCTCCTTTAACTTCAATCTCTCCCCTCTCTTTGATATCGAAGTTTTGACCATAAATTAGTTCATAAACTGGCCTCGAAATGTGGACTTTCATCGGAACTCCATGATGCTCCATTTCATGCGCAATGTTGATCGCTGGACCGAGAATTTCGAACGTTGGCTTCTCTGTCCCAATAACTCCAGCAACAATCGGACCTCCAGTGTTGACGCCAACCCTGATCCTCAATTTCTCGTTCTCTTTCTGGTTAACTTTGAGGATTTTGTTTATTGTGTCTCTTCCGAACTCAACAACTTCTTTCGCGTGAATTGCCGGCTGATTCACTTCATCGAATATTCCGCCGGAGCACATGTAGCAGTCCCCGATGCACTTGATTTTTGTCATCGTTTTGTAGTTCGAAATGCTCGCGTCGAACTCTTTAAACAAAAGATTGAGCATTCGCATGACATATTGCGCATCGTGTGATCCGCACCAAGGAGTGAACTCGACAATGTCCAAGAAGAGAACGGACACGCTTTGGACCGCAAACGAAATGTTTTTCTCGCCTGCTTGAACGCGGGGAACTAAGTTTGCGGGCAAAATGGAAGAAAGCATTTTGTCTGATTTCTTCTTTTCGTCGTCGAGAAGTTTTTCGTGCATAACGTTCTGTGTTTGGTCTTTTCCTGTGTAAATCCTCTTTCCGTTCACGGTATTGACTGAAAACTCGATGTAAACTTTCTCGTTGTTCTCTTTCTTGTAGGTCAAATTCAGTGTTTGACTCAAAACTTTCGTTAACGTGTTTTGGTCTTCTTGGAATATTTCTTCACAGAAGAATTCTTTGACATTCTTTCCTTCGATGTTAATTCCGAACATAGCATCAAAGGCGCTGTTGACGAGAATGACTTTGCTCGTTTCATCTTGAACAACAATGAAGATGTCGTTGAGTTTGTTGATGACTTCGTTTGCGAAAAGAATGAATTTTTCTGACAAATCTTTGTCGTTCTTCTTCGCGTAATTTCCTGCCAAAAGATCCATAATCCTTGGATTCTGGAGCAGAGCTATTGGAGGGCATCTCAAAAACTGCTCTAAAGTGAACATAATGAGTTTCTTCTCCCAATTGATGATGAACAACATTATCAAAACTATAACGAGATTAACCAACACAAAAACGATTCCGAAGAAATAAGTCTTCTTTCCGTGTTCATTCACTTGTCCTATGAGCGTTGGAACGATTTTACTCCCCGTGGGATAAAAGAAAGCTTCGAGCATCTCAAATGGGCCGACTAGGAAGACGTCGTTGACGGGATCAACTCTGAGGTCAGGGAAAATGTCGTAATCCATCAAGTGGATCATTTTTCGTATTAAAACCATTGCGACATACAGCTGCTGCTCTGCTGTGAAGCATCTCGTTGAGTTAGGAATCGATTTTGGAGGCTCGAGGGGATCAAGACACCACACGATTTCTGATGCTTCTTTGAGCGCTTCTTCCATTCGCATGAACGGGATTTCTTTTCTGTCTGTTCCGCCAAGTCTGATCCTGTTGAAGTAGGAGTTCTCCAAAGCGATGATTTCTTTCATGCTTTCGATCTCTGCTTCAACGCCGACGGCCGTCGCTTCTAAAGCCGGATGGAGTTTAGAGAACGCGACATTGATCAATTTCCCGACTAAGCCAAACAAGAAACTTGAGGCGCCGTACATGAAGTTGACGTGGTGGCAGTTGTGGACAACGATCTCTGAGGCGTCGAGGTAATTCTTAAGGGCAATGTAGAAATACGCAACAGTTAAAATCATTATCAAAATGAACAATAAAAACATTTTCGAACTTGATGATGAAGACGAAGAATCGGAGATCGATGTGAAGAGTTTAATAATTGACTCTTCTTGTCTGTTCGTTTCCTGTTCATTTCCATTGCTCGAAACAAGCGTTGAACTTTCATGTGCCTTTATTTTGTTGAATGACGAAGAAATCTGTGACAAAACTGCTTTCGGCAGATCAGACATCGCTTTGTATATCGACTGCTTGTTCGATTTCAACTTCTTCTCTTGAAGAACGTAAATTAAAGGGAAGAAAACAACTGCGCAAAAAGTAATGACGCCGAAAACGGCATGAAACAAAATGAAATACCAATCATATTCCTCTCTGATGTGTTCTGTTATCAAATCGAGGGCGTCGTTGCATGCGTATGAAATAGGCGCTGCGTTGTACCTTGTTGTCAATGATTCGAGTCCTGAAGCGATTTCGATGCTCATTTTCCCTCTGTCGAGAAGCTTTCCAACATTCGATGCTAGCTGGAATCCGATTTGCGGAACATTGGAAGGAGAAGTGTAGAAGTAGCTGCTGTTCATGTACGTCAAGAAAAATAAGTTTTGCTCGAAGAGCTTCGATCTGATCTTCTTGAATGTTCCGTCATCGGGTTTGTACGATCTCATGCTCGCTAACCGCGCATTCGCGATGCCGACTTGGTTCGAGAAGTAATACAAAATCGCTCTTGTGTTGAAAATGTCGCCGTATGCGTGAATTGTGAATCCTGGAATGAGCTGAACAGTCTTCATCAGCGGAGTGTCTGGATCCCAAGGGAGCCTTAGCTCGATGCAGATCAATCTGATGACGAAGCATGGGATCAAGCTTGCGATGTTTCGTAACTCCGCGATCGATTCCATGAAGTGAAGAGGAATTTCAATCAATGCGTCATAAAACTTGAAGAAAACTGTTATAGCGATCAAAGGAATAACAAATAAACATAAAAACGAAACAATTGTCGTCCATCTCACATATGAAATCGCGGGAATTTTGTTGTTTCTGATCATTTTAGAAATGATTTCAACCTGCTCGACTTGAATATCTGCGTCTTCAGAATCATCGACGATTAATTCCGCATTCTCAGACATCACTTTCGATGCAATTTCGATCTCTTTGCAGTAATCAGGAAGATTTGGAAACGCGTCAATTCCATAATCGTGGACTTTGTCGTCCATTATTCTGAGCCCCGCCTGAAGTTTGCTGAGATCGTCGACAGTTGCTTTGAACAGCAGATGATCGCCTTTGACTTCGTACAAAAACTTTGCGTAGGCTTTCAACGCGAATCTGTTGTTCGGATAAAGAGTCTTCAAATATACAGCTTCGCTCTCTGAGTCTTTGACAGCTTCGTAAGCAGCAGCGATCGATGTATCCATGTCATTTGTACTTCCTTGGAGAACTAAGTCCCAAATGTTTCTCAGTCTGTTTTTCGCTTTAGTGAACTGCTTTTGGATTTTGTTGATCATGTTTCGCAAATGCGGAGTGAATTTTGTTTCTCTTGTGTTAATGATGATGTTGACATTCGTTTCGATCAGTTTCACCAAACTTGGATTTTCTTTCAACATGTCGACGTTCTTTAATATGAAAAGTAAGTTCGACGTGTTTTCTGGATATATCGCAACAAACTTCGCATAACAGAACCAAACGTCGGCGTCGTCTCTCCAATTGTCGACTGCGAGCTTGAATATGGAAAAGTCTAAACACGTTGGATGGCAATAATTGAATCCAGTGATCAACAACTGCTTTAGTTTTCCTTTTGATTTCACTGTATTGATGTTTCTTGTTTCTTCGATTTCATCCAATGTTTTGAGATCTCTCTTGATTCTAGAATGAATGACTAAATACGCGATTCCAAACGAAACAAAAGCGAGTCCTGCAAAAGCAACGAAGTAATAAACGTCCCATGTGAATTCTTCTATGAAACAAGGAACGATGTTTGCCCCTCCAAGAATTATCCCTAAAATGGATCCTCCTAAGACCAATATTTGGTGGTTGTTCTTTATGAACGTTCCGCAGTTGAAAACCGTTGTGATGTCGAAAATGTAAATCATGAATGTTAAAGCCGCGATTGCCGTTGATGGATATTTTGATAAATGCGAAGAAATGGCGCAAATCAATGTCACAATAAGTGTTGTTATGAAAATTATGTTCTGCGGAGATCCTTCCAGAGCTTGGAATGACGACGGCCGAAATATGATTGTGTTTGTGTACGTTGCGATCAATATCCAGGCGTAAAACACGCAAAGAAGCAATGTGACGACATTCAATATTAGTTCAATGATCTTCATTTGATGCCCTTCTCCGATTTCATCAGAAATAAGCTGTCCGGTGCACTGCACGGCGCATGGAAGCAAAATGTAAGGTCCGACAGCGATGAAAACGCTGAGAATTCTGACTGATATCATCGGAACTTTTGACGTCGCTTTGTACATGAAAGCAGTGGCAATTAAGTAAATCCCGAAGAAGATTAGAGCAGAGTCAATAATGGCGAGAATTAAAACTTCATTTCCTTCTCTGTAGCTAATTGGAACGATGTGGAAGAATACGGAAATGATGTTTATCGTTCGGAAAGTTCTTCCAGTTCTCCTGAAGACTCCGTCTTTCGCAGTCATCATTGATCCGCCAACCAGCTGCGCAAATCTCAAGTACGTGATGATGGCGTACAGCAGAGGCATGTTTGCAGCGTGGATATCGAAGTAGTTGAAGAGTGCAATCAATGCTGTCTTGATTTTCTGGTGAATGGGAACATCAATCAACTTCTCGATTCTGGAGTTCACGGAGCTGACCTGCTCACCGCTTATCGGCGCTGCGCTCGTCGTTTGAACTTCCTCCATCATTGAAAAATGACAAGGCCCTACTTTTATGTAAAAGTGACAATTCACCAAAAATTTGTTCAAAAACAACCTTTTCTTATATTGATTGCTACTAAATTAGGAGTGTAGCTGTAAAAGAATCCGTTAATAACAGAAATCTCCGACATTCAATTAAAAGGGATACTTTTCATAATGCTTTTGATTGATCACTATGAAAAAATTAATAATGAAAAATATTCGATTTATAATATGATAAAAAGATATATTGTACAATATTAAAATAATTTATCATTTAAATTTTGAATTATCAGATTTGGTTTTGGTATGATAATCAAGCTAAAAGAAGAATGTTACAAAGGTAAAAAGTGAAACTATGAGGCCATATGTTATGAACAAGCAGTTTTTATTAAGATTGAATAAACTTTGTGCAAATCATCGAAATTTCGCGTCATGATTCTATGGTAACACTAAGATATTCAAACCTGTTGCGCATATACGCCTTAAGAATACTACAATGAGGGAATTCGATGGGATGTTGCAAATAGAAAATCATGGAAGAAATTAATCAATAACGAGTGGGTTGAAGAAGATTTCGAATGATGCATTGAATTCTAAATAAAAATTGCTTGTTCATAACATATAGCCTCATAGTTTCACTTTTTATCTTTGAATATCTTAGTGTTACCATAGAATCATGACGCGCAATTTCGATGATTTGCACAAAGTTGGTTCAATCTTAATAAAAACTGCTTGTTCATAACATATAGCCTCATAGTTTCATTTTTAACTTTTGGATAATTAGATATTTTCTTATCTTTTATATAAATATCTGACATGTAAAATTCACAAAAAATGTTATGAAAAGTGAACTCTTATTTGTTGTTCATTATTAATTACAATACCTTTTGCAATGATATTTCATCATATTTGTTTTTCTTAAGAAAAGTGTCACTTTTAATTGAATGTCGGAGATTTCTGTTTATAACAAAAGAGGCTTTATTTCCTTAAATTTTAAAAATTAGATTTGGAATCAACATATTAAGTATATTTTTAGAGAGTTATGATGCTTTATTAGCCAGCGGTACATGTACACATGATATTACACAACTTTATAGCAAATTTGATTTCATATTTGTTGATTGACATCATGAAAAACAAAATTAAGATAATCAAATCAATTTATCTATACATCAGTACTGTATACATATGATCGAATACACAATAATTCTAAAACATTCGCCCCGATTTAAGAATTTCGTTTTTAAGATCAATCTGATCAAAGCATAGCACCACGCTAAATGAAGAAGTAGAACATCAATATGCTATGACTGCTGCCTTCAAAAGGGGTCAAAACACGCGATTTTCAAAACTTCAAAATATAGAAATAACTTGAAGATGCTGCTTCATCCTTCACAATACAGACAACCCATATATTACAATACTCCTAAGCTTTGTAGTTTACAATTTTAATTTTTCGAGATACGAGCTGGAAATATAAAATAATTTTTACAACTATTATTTGAGGCTATGTATAAATGGTTTTGATTGTGATAAACAATTTATGGATTTTATACCAAACAATAGTATCGTATATTTTCACAACTTAGGATTTGATGGAAGAATTTTAATGAAATATGGTGTGAAAAATAGTACTATGAAAGGTTCCAGAATAATTTTACAGCAACATAAGTTAGTAATAAGATGTTCGCGATGGAATGGCTTCGCGAACATCTAATTGTGTCATTTGTAAAGTTCACAATTTATAAAATTAACATTTGTAAAGTTCTCAAATTAGTTATGAGATGTAGGCACTGTAATGGCTAAGTCGCAGCTACTGTGAAATGTTATTAATGTTATATTTACACGTCAGAGTCAGTGGTCCAAACTCAGGTCTCCCATGTAGGGATTGAATTTTTCATTTCTTTCAAATTAACGTTATTATTGATTTTAAAACTCCTGACTTTATAAAATCTAATCAGTTTTAAATAATTTATTTTTCATTTCTTTCAAAACTAACGTTATTATTGATTTTAAATCTTATGACTTTATAAAAAAATGTAAAGCTCTTAAAAAGGAGTCCTTACTCCTCTATAGGGGATTAAAATTTTGAAATTTATTTCAAAATCAGTGTTAAAAATAATTTTTGACTAACTAACTAACGAAGAAAAGAAAGCGAAGGGCTTCGGCATTTCGTGCCTCAGGGCTAAAAGCCCGTTCGCCCACGCCCCAAAGGGCAAGGAATTTATGACTTCATAAATTTCAAAAATAATTTGAAAATGTTTTATTAATAAACCCTATACCACGCGTAAACAGTCATGAACGGTGGCATGTAATCAGTGCCTGAACCAGTGTCAGCAGTGTTTCCGTAAACTGAATGAGTGTGACCTCCTGCATGATCAATGCTTAAAACACACACACACAATGTGCACTCTGGCCAACTAAAGTTGGCCGCCGTGCACTGTTTCGCCTGTGTTTTTTGTGTTTTTGGGGCTTCAATTTTAAGAAATTTGTGTTTTTGAAGGCTTGTTTGAGCAATTGTGGCTTAAAATAAAATTTAAAAATTGAAAATGGCAAAAATAGAATTTAAAAATTTGAATTTTGAATTTTAAAAATTTTGATTTGTTTTTGTGTTTTGCATTATTTCGAACGTTTGAATTTTGAAAGTTGTGTTTGACATATTTCGAACGTTTAGTTGTTTTGTTTTGATTTGAAGTTGTGTTTTGGCAAAGTGGCAGAAATAGTGTTTAGAGCTGTGCTTGAGCTGTGTTAGAGAGGTTCAGACGTTTGTCTGTTTATGTGTTGAGAGCTGTGCTTGAGCTGTGTTTTGACAAAGTGGCAGAAATAGTGTTGAGAGCTGTGTTGACAAAGTGGCACAAATAGTGCTTAGAGCTGTGCTTAGAGCCGTGCTTAGAGCTGTGTTAGTGTTTAAAATAATGACTCGGGACACGTTTTTAGACATTGCTTTCAACCGATAAATAAGGTGTGTTTTTATATGTTGTCCTGAGTGTCCTGGTGGACCGGGTCACAAAAAAGTTCTTAAAGGGGTGACAACATGACATTTTGACAACACGTGTTAGAACCGTGTTTAGGGGTTCAGACATGTGTTGAGAGCTGTGTTGAGAGTGTGTTTAGAGCTGTGTTGAGACTTATGTTGAGAGTGTGTTGAGAGTGTGCTTTGACTGTGTTGAGAGTGTGCTTTGACTGTGTTGAACATGTGCTGAGACTTGTGTTGAACGTTTGTTGAGAGTGTGCTTTGACTGTGTTGAGAGCTGTGTTGAGAGTGTGTTGAGACTTGTGTTTAGAGTGTGTTGAGAGTGTGCTTTGACTGTGTTGAGAGTGTGTTGAGAGCTGTGTTGAACATTTGTCTGTTTATGTTTCAAACGTTTGTTCTTTTATGTGCTTAACATGTTGTCAAATGTCATGTTGTCAACTAAAAAATAAACTCTTTTATGACCCAGGACACCCAGGACAGTGAAAAGGAACATATTAAAAACGTGCGAAAACATCAGCTGAAGTGAATTTCAGACCCGGTCCACTGTCCCAGGACAAACCAAAGTGAAAGATGAAACCAACAAACAATGTTCAGCCGTGCTTGAGACTGTGCTTGAGAGTGTGTTTAGCCTGTGCTTGAGAGTGTGTTGAGACTTGTGCTTCGACTGTGCTTTGACTGTGCTTGAGACTGTGCTTGAGAGTGTGTCGAGACTTATGTTGAGAGTGTGTTTAGCCTGTGTTGAGACTTATGTTTAGCCTGTGCTGAGACTGTGCTTGAGAGTGTGTTCAGCCTGTGTCGAGACTTGTGCTTGAGAGTGTGTCGAGACTTATGTTGAGAGTGTGTTTAGCCTGTGTTGAGACTTATGTTTAGCCTGTGTCGAGACTGTGTTGAGACTTGTGTTGAGCCTGTGTTGAGAGTGTGCTGAGACTTATGTTGAGAGTGTGCTGAACATGTGCTTTGACTTGTGCTGAACATGTGCTTTGACTTGTGTTGAGACTGTGCTTGAACCAAAGTGAAGAGAAAAATAAAAACAAAAACGTTCATAAGACTTCAAAAACAAGGTTTAGCCTGTGCTTCGACTGTGTTTAGCATGTGTTTCGAGCCATGTCGAGGCAGTGTGTTCATGAAACTTCAAAAATAAATGTTCGACTTGTGTTTCATTTTGTGATCAGCGAATTCTTGTAATTGTAAATGAATGATAGCTCGACGATGAAATGACAATAGCGGGGCAGGATGTTATGAATGCCGTCAGTTGTGAAACGAATTTGAAAATTTGAT
>JALKBU010001166.1:0-15579 GCA_023091735.1 Trichomonas tenax | reverse complement strand
AATAAAAAAATTAAATTATTTTAAAATTAACTTTAAAAATTAGTTGCTCGGATTTGTTGTTTATATATAGTGTTTGGAATACATCCTTTATATATAGAATGACAAGTAACCCCCTCTCTCTACTACTAAGGCATTTTTTCAGATTCACCCAGCAAAAAATAAAATTCCAACCAAGAAATATATTATCTGCATTCTATTTTCTTTTGCATTGCTCAACGCTGTTGGTTATAGGATATTGAGTCATTTGGAAAAGAAACAAGCGGACTTATTAGAAAAATGCGGATCTGATTTTGAATCATTAAATTTGAAGTCAGCGTGGCACGTGTCGATGTTATTTAGATCAGTATTCCATTATGGCGTTGAATCAGCTATAACAGGACAATTTCTAGAATGGGCAATGCATAAATTCAATCCAGATAACTTCAAAATAATGTTATTTCGATAAGCTTCGTTATTTAAGAATCCATTGCTTTATATGTCATTGTTAAGCAATGATTTCAGGGAAAGAAACAATGACATAGTGATGAGATTCATTATTTACGAATACTATTTGATGAATGACTTATGATCAATCAACAAAATCAAACAAGAAAATTTAGAAATGATCAAAGAAATATCAGAGAAAATTTGTTCATTTCCATGTCTCGAAGTTCTCTACGCAAAGTCTCTTTCAAGAAACTGTTAGTCAAACTTCATTCTAATACAATGCCTCCATTATATGCGCCAATTATTGTTTAATTCTGTCACAGAAATGAGATTGAGATTTCCAAATAACATTTATGCCGTGAAATTATGCATTTTATATGAAACATATGTCAACAAAGAACCATCGAATGTCATCATTTTAAATCAGCAGTTCTAAAGATTAGAAGAAGACGAAACAAATTATTACATCGACAAAACATTTACAATTCCTTTTTCAATGTTTTCTTTAGCTGCTCTCCACATCATGAAACAAGATGAACTCCAATTGAAGTCAGTAACAGAAGAATATTCATACACAACATCATCCGAAAGTCTCGCGAAAATGCACAAAATCGACAAAAAATATGGACAAAAAGTTAAACGATATTTAGTCATTGCTTCAATTATTGCAATATTATTCATTGGAATGACAATTATCTTTATTTTTAATTATATAACAGCAGTGAATGAAAAAGAGAAAAGCATCAGATTTACTGAAATTCAGTTCTCTTTGTTAGATTTTTCTTCATTCTTCTTCGAGAAAATGGTTTTGTTAATTCCAATCGCTACAGGAACAATCAAATATCCATCAGCTGATATTTACATAGAGTCATTCAACGAGTATGTGAAGAAACGAGAAAAGTATGTTAATGCTAAAATTTTAGATCCAACGAATAACGATCCATGTTTGACAAATTATTTCGATGAATCAAAAATCCAAATCAACACTCCTATTCCGGAATGCAATCACCACTATAATTTGGTATTTCATTCATATGCTGATAAGTTCTATAAGTCGATTAACTCATATCTACCAAAGCAAAAAGGTCTGGAAGAGAATGATGAATGGATGAAATATTTCGTTGAATCTTTAGGATCATTATCAAATGAAATCTCAAATAACGACATTTTTCAAACGAAATGGAGTTTGAATTATCTTTCGTGCCACAACAAAATAACAATGAGAAGGTCAACAACGAAGTTCTCTATATTTATTGGACTTGCTTTTTCAGTTCTGATTTTCGTTTTTTCGCACATTATGTTCAACAAACATTTATTTTCACCTTTTCCTGATTCATACCAAAACACATGTTTAATCCTTGTTTACATTGGAAAGTACTACAAAAACTTTGTGTTCTTCTTGCTTAAGATGATAACTTACTTCTTTGTAATGATTATTGCAGTGAGTTTTGCTTTATTTGCGCAAATCATCATTTTCAAGATTTCAGAATCGTGGTTTGCAGATCCTGTTGCCAAAATAGTCAATGACATCGGGAATGTCTTCTTTTTTGAAGCCATTAAGTTTAACGACAAACTCAGGAATCATCATTTTAACGAATACGATTTGGAATCATTATTTCAACAAAACAGAATCAGAATTCATCGGATATAACGTTGATGCGTTCATAAAAGAAATAGATGCTGTCCAAATGATAACTTTAGAGTGCGGAGATAAAATTGTGATGATTGATGAACAATTAGAAGAAAGACAGATTTCACAAAAACTTGAACAAACGAAACAAAGCATTGATTTACCAACAATCAGCGGTACAGCCACAGCTTCATTATCTGAACTATTGCAATATTCCAAACACGGAGTTATTACTGCATCGAAAGATGTAATTAAAATTCTCGAAAAAAATCACAAATCTCATAATTTCAGGAAAGTTCTTGACAATCTTTATCAAATGCCAATGGACCCATAGATCATCATCAAACTATTCTAATCTATATTATGTATTGGTAATTTTTAAATTTTTCTATCTTCAATCATTTTTTTGTATTTTTTTTCTTGTTATTTGGTTTCTATTGGGAAAAATGAGAAAATAAAAATAGAGTTTTTTTTGAGCTTTTAAAGTAAATATATATCACAATGGTAATATCAAATATGCCCCATGATAATAAAGATCCAAAACTTGTTTTATTTCAAATTTTTGAAAATTTTCAAGAAAAATATCAGATTTTTGAAATATTTTTTTTATCATTGAAGTGCACAAAAAAAAAAGATTTTTGAAATAAAAAGTTGATATCTTGGATCTGGCTATAGATGAAATGCTAAAACCCGATTTCATCCTCATGAAAAATCAACATTATTCAACAATAATACACAATAAAATACATCATTTCAATGTATAAAAATAAAGCAACAAATTATAAAGCATGAAAAGAAAAAAGAATAGTTTAGAAGCTTTCGTAACGCACCGTTGATATGATGACTTTTGTTCCTTTGTCACCAATCTGAACTTCCTTGGAATCTTCGGAATCACACGCGAACTCACTCAAAGGAATGCTGATCTTTCCAACTTCAACATCATCGGCCCAGAAAGACTTTCTGTTGTAGAGAGATAGAACTACGGTGGAATTTTCTGCGTTGTTGTAGCAGAACTGGAAATGCTGCGAATCGACCTTATGACCGGGCTTGAACTCAATGACATGCTTCTTGTTGTCCTTTACTGATCCAATGTCCAGCATAAAAATTCCTTTCATGTTAGAGTTGTTGTTAACAACAGGGCGGACATCAATGTCAATGGTATGATTGGATGATGTCATCAATTTCTCGTACATGTAGTTGTTCTTCAGCATCGTAAAAATAAAAATGAATTTCTTAACAACTTCTAATCTCATTTTATATATGAAAACAAGTGTTATAGACAATGAAAGAAAACTTTTATTGATATTTTTTTTATTTGAGTTTGATGGAATTTTCAATTCACTTCAAAAAGAGAATCATCAGATTTTAATCTACAAAACAAAATAATGAAGAAAATATTTTGATTTAACAATTAGATGATGATCTATCACATCAAGCAATGTGTTTGGAGTATCTATGTAATTGATATTATTGCAATTTAAGAAAGTTATGGCCCAACGTTATGCCATATGTGATTTGAACTGTCAGAAGTGAATTTGACGGTATCCTCTCAATTTTAGTTTACAAAATAATGGTACCACTAGGATCGCAGCATTTCGGTAATACTATTGATGGTACTTTTAAGCACTAACAAATTTTTGACATTTGGCAAATTTTGAGGAGGCCATATAGTTACAATGTCTCTTTGCTTGTATTCGATATACTATCAATTCAAAAACATATACATGTTAACAGTAAGCGCAATTTAAATAAAAACGTATTTTTTCGAAATATTCGCCATATATATAAAATATAAGATCTCCTATGAATGTAAATTCAAATAAACATCAAATGGAGGTGATTTAGTTTTCAAAATTCTCAGGATTGGAAAACTAATTCTTGATTAAACTACGAAATATGAATTCTGCATGTATTGCGGATTCCATAGAACCAATAAAATCGGAGAATGTGATTTTTTCATGAATGTCAAAAAATGTCCAAGCTTGTGATTAAATACTTAAAATTATTTGAGGTAGTCTGTTTGGTATTATAGTCTAGCTGATAATGTTTCTAACATGTTTTATAAGAGAAACATTATGTTCAACTCCCATATTCTGTATTTTTTTTCCTTTTTTATTCACAAAATTTTCGATGAACCTTATATATTTGGACAAATGTTTTGCTAACAAAGTCCTCCATATTTATCATTCCAGACCAAAGAGTTTGCTAACCCCAAAGAACTATACAACGTACATCATTGGCTATATACAATGACTTCTGTATTCTTTTTCTACAAAAAATAACTGCTTTTCAAATTACATATCTTTTAAAACTCAAAATTCAACCACCATACAGTTTCTGTTCATATCGTTTGTTGTTTTATAATGACATAATTGCATATCAAAATCTAATTTTGTTTTTTTGTGAACATTTAAATGAAAAAAAAATTCGAAAAACTCATATGCTCCATACATAGATGATTTGGCTATTGTCTCCATGATATTATTGAGCAATTGTGCTCTAGTAATAAGAATCTACATTAATTTATACAAAACCTTGGCAATGTTAACGAAGAAATCTATTAGCATGGAATATATATTATTCGTTTACATATATACCTTAGATATAGTGGATTATTTTTCATTTCGAAATTTCTCATTGATTTTCGAGAAATCATGTGATTCTACTTATGATTTATTCAAGCGTGTTACACGGTAAACACAAAATAATTTTATTATTTTCATTAAAATGAATGAAATTTAGACTATTTTTCTTCTTTTACACTGTATCTAGCATAAATTTTTTCTTTCTATGGTCATTTTGTATTCTAATGCTTTAAATCTTAAGGTCATCGATGACCTGTTTTTATGATGCCATTAAAGACATTATATCTCTACTACAGCACAGCAGAGTATAATCATACCAGTATATATATAGTATATCTAGTTAAGCATATATGTATATATGTGCTATTAGATATTACTGCAATTCTATAGAGTTATATTCATATTATTTACTCCGAGTGCGCGTTATCCGTGAAAAGCTTTTCACTTAGACATGCAAGTGTATGTCAAATAGATCCGTATCCTTTAGGGTAATTTTCGTAAATGCAAAAGTATCAGTTGTCAATAGAGGTGGAGAAATTCTAATCAGTCGATCTCAATCGAAATCATCGAGAACAGTTCAGGCGATCTCACTCTAAATGATGTATAACAGTTCAGGTGATCTCACTCGAAATCATCAAGAAAATGTCCATAAATCTCGGTTCGATTTTCATCCGAATACAACATTCTCTATCATACATATTTTATATAATATTCTTTATTTATTGTATATTTATAAAAGGGGGAACTCTTTTTTTCTCAAAACACTTTGGATTGATACTTTGGATATAGCTTCTATAGGCCTATAGGAACAATATATATATGGAGTGCAAGGCAATCCAATTTTGCAGTTTCGAGATATAATGCGATGAAATCTCTCGAATTTCAATAACCTTATTTTAACGGACTGTTTTGGCAGCAGTTGAACATTGAAAAATGCATGTTGGTTTGTTGCAATGAGCAATACAACTAACTGCATTAGGGGCAAAATACATTCAGTGAATAAATTAGTCTCAATTACTTATATTTCGCAAAGATAATTAGCTCACAAAACTAATTTCGTTTAAACACTTGAGTTTATACGCCAATATACTTTTTATAATGAATAGTGCACTATTTAAACTTAAGCAGTCTAATACATATTAATCATCTAAATTCGATCTGTTTAAGATACATGTTGTAGCAAAAGCGGTAATTGTATATATTTATACTAGTTTAAATTTTCGATTTCTGAAATTTTGCCTAGGCTACTTTGTTTCATCAAATAAAACAAAATTTATATCAAAACAAATTTTGGAGTAAGAAAAATTTTGAATTTTATTCTTAAGATATTTTCAAAAAACTCACATGAATATATAATATATAGACGAATAGTAGATTATTGGTAGTATATAAATGATGATTCTATTGAGAGAAAAATATAAGTAAATTTTATTAACTCTCCAAATACAAATATAATCAAATAGTATTAATGGATATATATTATCTGGTATACGTGTGATATCAAATGCAGGGGTTGTAAAAATTATTAAAATTATAATCTATAAAGCTTAGGATGTTTGCAATATGTGGGGTGTCTGCGATCTGAGGGATTAAGCAGCATCTTCAAGTTATTTCTAAATTTTGAAATTTTGAAAATTGCTTTTTTTTGACCCCTTTTGAAGGCGGCAATCATAGCATGTTGCTGATGTACCTCTTTGTAAGACGTGGCGCTATGTTCTGACGAGGTTGATTTTAATTTCGAAATTTCTAGATCGTGACAAATTTTTTAGAGTCATAGTGTATTCTATCATATGGAGGCAGTACTGATGCATATATATATCGAGCTTTGCAGAAGAGTGTGCAAAGCAGTGTCTCTCTCCATGAAGTTTTATATGACCGACAAACCAAAAAGTGAAGTTTCCCCTTTTTTAATCTATAATCTAAAAAAAAAGAAATTCTAAATCCTTATTCAAACGTCATATGTTTATTGACATTATTCCATTGTTCCATTTCTTTCCAATTCTATGATATTTTTTCTACATATATAATGATTCATCTCCCCCATTGCTTGCCTACCCTTGCAATATTTTGAGAGGTGACCTTCAAATTCAAAAATGACCGATAAAACTACATACAGTTTCAATTTTTTTGACAAATGTTCTGACAAAAGTTTTTTAGTGATAAAAGGAGAAAATCATTATAATATTGATCTTCTGATCCCATAAATGCATTGTATTAAAATATTTTAGATCGGCGTGAAGTTTTATTTGATGTCAATTTCTCTGTTGAATATTTGATTGAAAATCAACAATAAAAACGTTTCTTTTCACATAAAACTACTCTCAAATGAATCTTCAATGAGCAGTGATGATATAGGCCTAGAATATAGGTAATCTGAGCTCAAACGCAATCGCTTTTTCGATAAAAAGTCATTCAACAAAAGGATGATTATCGTTTACTTTCTCAACCAGAAATAGGGTCTGCTGGGACATGAGAATAAAGATTTATAGAAAATCATGCATCCACATCAAGTTTCAAAAATTTTCGGAAAAATTTAGAAAAAAGAGTAGATCGGATTTTGATGACTTATCGTTATAGTATATGAAGATATGTAACTATTGCAGCAATTATTCCAAAAAATAACTTAAAATGTCGGCTTTTGGATTTTTTTGACAAGTGTCAAAAATGTTTCTGACTTTTGACACATTAATTTTGTTTCTTTTTAAAAACTTTGATGTCAATGTTTTCAAGCCCCCAAAATCGAAAGTTTTTCCTTTGGAGCTGAAGCTATTGACATATATTACCATTTCATTAACATATTTTGCTTTTTTCATCGCAATTATATTTTTTCAGCACAAATCTTCAAATGATCATCTTAATTTCTATGAAAACATAGATGAATCATGTTTTGATTATTACGATCTAACTGAAAATGCCGAAAAACTTAATGATAGTAATTGCAAAATTCATCATTAAAACTTGAAATATTTAAGTTGTCAATTCGGAATTTCTCCATCTGAGATCAATGACTCACGAATATTTGTTCATAACTCACGAACAATGATTGGCTTAGATATCGTTGAAGAGCTTCGAAAGATGAATTACAAAGTATCAGAGGCGAAAATTTTAAAACATTCAGACGTATTTTTAATGTTTCATCAGTTATTAAACGTATCTTTAAACATAGTAATCAATCCAGACAGCGACATCATTAATGGATTCATGAATATAAAGTCTCCTGTTCTTGTTATCACTTGTGAAAAATGAAAATCCAGCAACGAGAAAACTTCAAAATTATAAAAATTCCAAAAGTTTTTGGTTTTGGCATTCCTTCTCCAATCACTTCTTTCGCTCCAAATTCCATTGTACAGTTTTGCGAGTTTCAAAAGCAAAAGTTAAACATTGAAATTGATAATTTAACTGATGAATATGTTTTCATTACTGATGTGATGCCGATTATAATGACAAACATCGAAAATTTCATGAATAGAAAGAAACTAATCAAAGGCGAATACAAAACAACAACTTTTTCAAGTATTTTGGCATCAACAAACAAAATATTTCCATCATGCTTCGATCAACCACTAAAACAATCAATTCCAATAACATTCGATAGAAAAACTCAAAAAAGAATAATGTCGATGAGAAAATGGTTCCAATCATTCAAGAAGAAAAAAGTAACATATTTATCATGGGTTACAATAGTAAGTGACAATCTAAGAGTTGTTTCATCAGCAACACAACAAATGGAGTATTTTTCCATATCACAAAATCAAATCCTTCACTTCCTATAGAATATTTATGTTTATGCAAGAAACAGCTCAAATTCTTCATTTTATCAAACGTTTAATGTCTCAGATATAATGATTCCGAATATCAAAGTAATAGAAATATCAGAAAATGAAATACAAATAATGAAAAAAGATATTTTTGAAGTATCCTTTAACATTTCCCGAGTTTAAATTGAAGAATATTGGAATCAGGCAATCATCAGGTGAATATATATTCTGTGGAAATAGCGACGTTTTACCTGATTTAATTATGTTTGATCATGCACAAAAGCATTTATTCTCACCAGGAATTTATAAAAGTCAACACCAAGGTTTGTTGAATATTCTCGCCCTGATTGGGGGATTCGCCTTTCAGAAAGGAAAAATTCACTCTCCAATTAAGAAATATTTTCCAAAAAAATGCCGAAAGATGATTTTGTTGAAGAAAAAGAAGATATAGTTCATGTATATTGTTATTTTGATACAGTTATTCGATTGAAATTATTCCTATAGATACATCAAAATCGAAATCGTTAATTTCTATTTAGAATTATCATAATAACATATTGCAATCATAAACAATTGATAAAACGGTTATAATCAGATAATGTATGAAATGTATAATGTAGTTTTTATAATTATTCTTTTGGATTTTTTGATAAAAGTGCTAAAATCTCTAATGAAGAGATCCGTGAAAAATTATATAAATAACCTTATTCAAAAATTATGAGTTCTCCAGAATTCGAAAATCTGAACGAGAAGCAATCAGCAATTCGACAAATTCTGTCGTGGAAACCAACGGACAAATATATAATCCTTTCTATGGTGTCCACGACAGTTTTAACGTGGATATTTTTATTCATTTTCAAATCTTCTGAAGGAATAATGTTTTACGGCGATGGTCCACTAGTAATGCACATTTCAAAGCATTTTTATAGTCTCCCTTCGGAAGAATTCGCCAATAAAACAGACAACGCATTTCCACAATTAGTTTACACCATTCCTATTGGTTCTCCTTTAATACTTAGGATGCTAAAAATCTTTTTCATTGGTTTTTGGACACCCGCAGCAATGATTTATATTTTAGTAACAAATACTATATGCGCAATACTACTTGAAAGATTCATATCCTCGTGGCAGATCGTACAAAATCCAGTTTTGTCAGCTTGTTTGCTCTCATTTATCCCTTCATCATACTTAATTGTTCATTCTACATTATCTACTGATGCTATTTATCTTTCTTGCGTGTTTTTGTCATTTCTGGGCTATAAGTTACACGATACAAAGATAATGTTTAGGTCAATGCTAGTTGCCGCATTTTTCGATAAGCAAAGCTATGTTTTGTGTATTTCTTTCTTTATCCTCTTCTTTAGGATCGGGCACTACGGCAATGCGTTCAAAATGTTGAGTCCTGTCCTTATTTCACACATTATTCACGGATTATTTTTCATGATAAGAGGAGGATCTCTTTTTTCAATGTTTCAGTATTATTTCATTTATAATCCGAAAGTTAAGTTCATTCCTTTCTTTTCTTTAGTGATTTCGATAGGTGATGTATCATTGCTTGAAGAGTTCCACGTGAATTGGTTAATTTTGACGGCGTTTTTAATTGGAATATCTTTCTTGATGAGATATTCAGTTTCTTTGATGATTTTCTGCATTGCATCATTCGTTTATCAGACAATGAACGTAAGTCAAGATATTGGACGGTTTGCTGTCTCTGTTGATGTTTTCTGCATTCTTCTTGGTTTCGATACTTTCATTCACTCTGCGAAATTTAAGAAAGTTTTTCCTGCGTTTTGCGTTATATTTTATATCTTTACAACAGTTTTCGCAGTGAATTGTATCAGAGCGAGAAGGTACAGACAAGTTAATCTCATCTGGAACGAACTTTAATATTAAGAATTCAATTTTTTTAATTATTTTGAAATGATCTATTTCAATATATATTATGTTATACTAGTAAATGCGTAGAGAATATTTGTATATATCAATCTCTTTTCATTATATCAAAATATTTTAAATACTATTGAATTTTCTTGTTTGAACATAAATCACAGCATGAATATATTTGCATATTGGCAGGATATTCATATTAAAATTTGGTTAGTTTAAAAATGTTTTTTTTTTTGTTTTTATATGTATAATTTTTTATTGTAATGTGTAAGTTAAATAAAACAGTAATAAATAAATTGCGGTTAAGTAATGAGATGTATTTATAGTATTCACAATTTAGTATTATTTAGATTTCAGATGATTTGACTAATTTCGCGCCTCTCTTCTTCATGAACATAGTCGTTCTTCACTTTGGTTTAACACAAGTCTCAACACAGGCTAAACACAGTCTCAACACAGGTTGAACACAGGCTGAACACGTGCTAAACACAGCTCTCAACACAAGTCTCAACACATGCTAAACACAAGTCTCAACACAGGCTGAACACATGCTAAACACGTGCTAAACACGTGCTAAACACATGCTGAACACAAGTCTCAACACAAGTCGCGACACATGCTGAACACAGGTTTAGCCCTTGTTTTGAAGTCTTATGAACGTTTGTTGTTTTCATCTTTCACTTTGGTTTGTCCTGGGACAGTGGACCGGGTCTAAAATTCACTTCAGCTGATTTTTTAAACAGTTTTTCTCATATTCTTTTCATTGTCCTGGGTGTCCTGGGTCATAAAAGAGTTTATATTTTAATTGATAACAGACGTTTGACAACATGTATAAACACATAAACAAACAAACGTTCGAAATGTGTTAAGCACAGTCCAAACACAGTCTCAACACAGTCAAAGCACCACTACAACATAATTCAACATTCACAATTTTTATTCAATGGTGACACTAAAAATCTTGTTGACAGAAAGGTGACTCAAAAAAGGAAAAAACGCACCAGCGATGTTTCGAACAACCAAACTTTAATCAAAATTCCTGACACCCCCTGCTTTAGACCTGTGGCTAAAGTATTGTGAAACTGGGTATAAAACTTTTACACTCCTCAGGTAAAGTTATTCTAATTTTTGCATTTTGGGCTTTGGAAGAGGAGATGAAGGCTGCACTGGCGAAAGATACAAATTTTAGCATTTCGCCAGAGTTTTAAGCTATATTTTATTAAAATATTTATAATATCATATTATAGCAAATATTTGAATACGCATACTATTATCTTCCAAAGGCCAACTATGGCATTGTTTGAAGAACATAGGTTAAAACGATCATGAAGAAAAATCTAATGATTTGTCTAAAATTTTGCACTGTTTGAGCGTGATACACGGTTCTTATTGGGGCATGCACTTGTTTCATTCCTTTAATGTTCACCCATACGTTATTAGAAGATGGGCCAACAGATTATTCTAAAGTAGCCGAGGCTTAAAAAGGAATGAATTTGAAAAGTAGTATTTAAACGCATGGAAAACAAATAGATACAAAATTACAATAAAGGGGAGTTGACTTGATCAGATTCATCAGACAAGTCAAGCTTGAAGTTGATGTCAGAAACATCAGCCTGCTTAAGAACAGATTGGACGAGCTTGCCCTTGTAAGCACGCTGGTGTGTTGCCAAGTGAAGAGTGATTCTCAAGACAGCGGGAGTGTTGTTGAATGTCTCGTTAAGCAATGGAAGATAGTTGATTGTGACCTTGTCCATTGGGGGCATGTATGTTGGAACATCAACTCTGCCGATGAACTTCTTTCCGAATGTCTTCTTGGTGCTTTTGGAATAAGCTAAAAAGATTAGGAAAGAGAATAGGATGAGACATTAAAAACACCGCCACTTGGGTGAATGACAAAATGATAAAACCAGTTGTTAAACCGTTATAACCCACTATCTCAACCATTTTAAATTCATTTAAACCAGGACTCGGAACAGCTATCGAAACTGGGGTTAATGCTGGTTCTGGTGTTGTCGATGATTGGAGTGGTTCAAGTGATGGATCAACAACTCAACAAATTATTAAAGATGCGGGTGGTTAGCTTCAACAACGACTTAATTTTTTTTTTCATAACTTATAATAAATTTATTTTTCCTCATTAATTCCGCCCCAGTCGGTACCACTTTGACGCAAACTGTCACTTTTATGATGCTTGGGTAAATGTAAAAAGTCTCTGAAAAAGTTATTAAATCATAGGTGAGAATGTGTTTATTTTTGAAATGGTGATTATCATATATGAAGTAATGAATTTTAGCTATCTTGTTGAAAATGGATTTTATAGAAGGAGAGGAACGGAGAAATGAGCACTAAACTCAAGAATTTAAGGTGGACTCTAATGCTGCTTCCAAGAATGTTATCTATAAATAATGTATGTTTCCAATTCATCGATTGATTTAATCACGAACTCTAATACAAAGATCATCTCCTTGTTCTTAATAATTTACCAATAAAAGTATGCATTCTTGACATGTGAACAAACTCTGATATCAATTTTTGATATGTTTTTGATTCACAATTTTATTTTTCGATCGATGATCGCTTTGTTGGACGAAATAATATTTTTACATTACTGATTTTAGATATAATAAAACCATTAATTCGCAAATATACCATTAATTTTCAATAAAAAATTTTCACAAAACCTGAATACTCATGATTAGGATCTAAAAATAAGAACAAACATAAATAATATGATAGTAATATATATATGCAACTTTAACAAAAGGTTATAAAACTAAAATAACAACGAGATTTAACGAGTATCACCTAAACTACTATTTCATCAAAAATATACCTATCCATAATATGGCAATAAGAAATATTGTATGATACTCAATCTCATGAAGTCGAACAATCATATTCGAAAATGTTTCAATATATCATTGTTAATTTTGAGTTCCTTTTGGTAATTGGCAGACAAACATGAATTCTTTGATATATTAGTCAATTAAAAGTCTAAATTTCAGTTTTCTTTTTAAAACATTATTTTGACAATTTGCCATGTAAATGATAAAAAAGGTGACAAATGCTAAAAAGGAAGAAATGAATTATAAAGACGAAGGAAAAGAAAAAGCAGAAAATCCTTTAGAAAATGAAGTAGGTAAAAGCAAGGGAGACAATACATATCTTTTTGCAGCATTTGGAACACAATTAATTGCTTTAAAAGATACTGAATTTATTTTGGATCAGGCGATCTTAAGATTCAACCATATTCTTCAGAAATGCTTTTCTAAGGAATTTCCTGAATTAAGTTTAATTGGTGAAGCGTTTCTTAATCAATTTAATCAATTTTTAAGTTACTCTTGGTTTGGATGCAATGTATCACTTCGAAACTTCATTTATATGCTTAGAAACTTCATTGCAACGAGAAATGGTTTAGATTTTTTATTTCATTCAATATTTTTCAATTTAGCAGAAACATCATTTAAAGATCATCAGAGATTTCACTTCTTTGGGCCACTTTTAGAGTTCCTTATCGAAATGAATGAAAAATATCCAGAAACCATCCAAATCACAAGAAATTTTGATTTATTTTCAATATATCCTTTAATACAAGACAGAAAGTACATCGCAAGCATCGCAGGGGAAGAATCAATAAATGAAGAACAAGAACAATTAGAATTAATCTCAATGATATTTATAAATCAATTATTATCCAATAATCCACCAATCGAATATCTGTTTCAAGTCATTCATTTTATCAATGAATTAATGGCAAATAGCAACATTATAGATCTATTAAACTTGCATGAGACTATAGAAGTATTCCTTAAGATGCAGCATTCGGAAGAACTTAGAAATGAATTACAAAGTTCAGCAATCTTCGATATTTTGTTGAATTCTGCTCCATTTTCATTCAGACTCGTGTGCAAGTTGCCTAAGCTGTTTGACATAGATTTTTCACCCTTTATACAACAATCAATCGAACTTTGGAACTCCAAACAGAGTCCAGAGTTTGTATTAAAGTTCATCACTAATCTCTTTCGATATCGAGAAATACCAAATGCTGCTGTTCTTATTTTACCGATTTTAACAGAACTACCAAGTTACTATGAAAGGCTTGATTTCAATTCGAAATATATCATCAAGGAGTTTATTATTTGTTGCTTCAAAATATTGAGCAATTCTCAAATCCAGAGTTTTATGAATGATGATTTTGCTTTAATGTTAATTGATCTTCATTCCGTTGAGGGTTCAAAAATGCCTCTCTATGAATTATACCTTCGATTCTTGGTATATATTACACCAAATTATATATATTTATTCTCTCCAATTTATGAAGAAATGATTGGTGACGAAAATGATGAAGAAGGAGATTCAATGTTTAGAGAACTCTTTTTCAATTTCCTAAATCAGAACTTCAATGAATAGATCAAGTTTTCCCATTCTCATGTTTTCACAGACGATAAATATTAGTTCCAAAAAGATAATATATGAATTTAATTCACTTGAGAAAAAGATCGAATCATAATTTTCAATTTTGAGCATGATAATTTTTATCTTTATATCCATTTTCATTCATATATGTTAGTTGGCATTGTTGTTTCTCTGAATATTATTTATAAATCATGTATGAATCGATTAACTTGATCAATGTTCATAATACAAGGGAATCACAATTAGGAACAAAACAAACTCGAATTCGATCAATGCTATAAAACAACCGACCTCTACTTCAGACTTTTTGTTTTAATAATCATTTCTGTTTATTGAAAAACTCAATATTTAACAATTTTTCAATATACACAATCGCAAATAGAGTAGATATACATATAATTAAAGGATGACAGCGAAATAATCATAAATTGATGGATATATTTGCATAAACCAGATTTCTTTCTGAATTATAACAAAATAATAAGTTTTTTAAACGCAGTTTAAGGAGATATATCTATATACCAAAGATCGCCGCCTAATATTCTTTTTTGATATAAAAAACAATTGAAAGCCTCGCAGTAATGAGCACTCGATATAACAGAAAATGCAATAAAAATCATCATCATCAAAAAAAAAAAAAAAAAAAAAAAAAACAAAAAAACAAAAAAAAATAAAAAAAAAAAAAAAAAACCACCCAAAATTTTCAACCACCAAAATCACACAAAAAAAAAAAAACACAAGAAAAAACAAAAAACAAAAAAAAAAACAACAAAAAACAAAAAAAAAAAAAAAAACAAAAAAAAAAAAACAAAAAAAACAAAAAACAATCAAACAAAAAGAAAAACAAATATAAAAGAAAAGAGGGAGGAAGAGGGGG
>JALKBU010001165.1:0-15580 GCA_023091735.1 Trichomonas tenax | reverse complement strand
TATTTTTGTATTTTTTGTCATGAGGCATTTAACTTTGCTGTTAACTTAAGCTCTATCACTGCAATAATATCTGATGCTTTAAAGCCTCATAATCCCATCTTAACATTCAGAAAAATCTAATAAACGTGCAAAGATGTAGTAATTTTTGCACATTTTTCATTTCACTTTTTTAAATTTCATCAATTTTTATGCATGTTAGTTCAAGTTTTAATCGAAAAAAACGGATGATTTCAAGCACAGAACAACATGCTCAAGCTTATTTTGATTTTTAAGCATTTTACAAAAGTGTCATTTTTCGAAGATGTTTGAGAGCCTCTAGTTCCATTTCTTTCTTATCTCTGTTATTTTTATCTCTCAACATTCTTTTTAAAAAAGCACAGACTTTATTTTCTTCTCATAATTAGTCGTCAAAAACTTCATTCTTTCGTCAATATTTTCAAGTTTATTCAAGCATAGTAGATGGTTGTACATGCTTAATACGATTCGATCAGGCTCCATTGGTAGCCTTATAGTGTCGCCAAACAAGTCCAAACCAATGTTTCGAATTATCTTACTCTAAATAACGAACCCAATGCGTAAAAACAAGTTACCTAGCGCATTTGCTTCCATCGAGCAAAATACAAATACATTTTTAAAATTTTGTTTGTCCCACTACATTAAAATCACCACCTTATATTTTTTACGCACCCTTTTTAATTGTAAACTATATTCTTAAATGCCAAGTATACTCAACATATTTGCCAAATGTCAAATAAATATTTACATGACAAATTAAAGTCACCTTTTGTGCTCGGATTATGTGTTGTTGTGATAGTTTCTATCGAAGCTGCGGTGTTCTATTCATTGGTATGGGTCAGCAGTCCCTCTTGATGCATTTTGTCCCCATGATAAAATTTTAGCTTGGATTCTCAAATTTCGCAATCACAATTTCAAAAATTTCGAGCCTCAAATTTTATAATATAGAATCTACGATATACATAATATTTCGAATTTGAAGAAAAAATAATTTTCAAAAATCAAACTTCAAATATATAAAGTTTATTATATCCATAATCTATTTTGTGAAATTTAAAAAAAAAATCATTTCTATGAAAAAAATTTAAAATAAGCTGAAAACGTGACATTTTTAAAGTGGGGTTGACAATCCCAACAAAGACCAAATACTTCAGGTTTACAATGCGATGTTGACATATACCACATTGCGGCAATGTTCACCATTCCTGAATGCTATTTTTTCAATCCCCAAATTTTGCACACCATCGAAAGTATTCATTTATATAAGTTCTTAACAATAAGAATGAGAATTTAAATCCACTCTCTCAAAGAAATGTATCAATAACTCATTTTCGTATTTCTTGACAAATTTAGATTACGTTATTATGGCTATTTAAGATACTGAAGTCAACTACAGTAGGAGAAAAGTCTAGTGAGACATACAAATGCATATTTTCTAACAATTTTGAATTTACAAGAATTGTTATTTCCTTATTCTAGCCTTGATATGCAGAGGTGGGTTTAAGCAAATTGAAGTTTGTACAAAGCAGCAATTATTTTAACTAAATTGGTAGTATTTTCTTTCTCAATATCTGATGGTCTATATTTTTCGTTGTATTGACTAAATATACACAATACTTGACTATTGTAGCATTACCTTCATGTTCAATTGATGAAAACAATACGATTTTTCATATGATAAAAAATTCCGATTTATACATGCAGCATTGCTGTATTTATCATTACTTTTAGTTTTCTGATCATTATGAATATTTTATATATTTTGAATTCATAGTTTTAGAATGAAATTTCCAATTTCATATGTGTTTTTACGCTAACAGCAATAATAAACATAATTTTTCAAATATTTTGGAGCTATATCATATATTTTTCCATTTATAACACAATTATAGCATAATATTATGAACGATTATCAATTATAGTTATTTCATTTCATTCATAGTTAAAACGATTAAGTGGTACCTAAACTACAACATATATGTATTTGGTTGAAATATTCTATAGGCAAGGCAATCAGATTAAGTCGAATCCTTACTTTTCAGTTTTGATACTGTGAATCAGTGCACATTTATACGGGTATATATGATGCAAATTATCAGGTTCCAGATGTTCATATTCATCGAGTTTTATGAAGCGCAAATTTCATGAAATGCAATGATGAAACTTTTTTGTTCGAGGCTTGTGCCATACCACATTGTCACACTCCTGATGCTGTTAATAACGTTGTGTTTATTTTTGAATTTGCTGTGATATTGAGGATTTTTTCCAAAAAAAATGTTTTTTTTTTCCAAAAAGTCTATAAGTAGGAAAAGTAGGGTATTTTTTTGCTGAAATGCTTAACAATCATTATGCACGATTTATGATACAGAGCCTTTGTTTCGATTATTTCATAAGGAATTTTAGACTTTTTATTAATATATTTTTCAAAATTATTAAACTCAAGTAATTCTGTATTTCTTGATATCATTTGGGAGATACTCATGTTGTTTATTATATATCAATGCTAGTTTTGAAATAATTTCGATATTTTGAAATCAATAGAAAAATATCTTTGTTTTTGAGTATTTTCATTGTGAAATTTCGCATTTCCACAGTATATAGATTCGATATTTTGAGTGAAAACCAAAAATATTTTAAAAGGGCAAAATAAAAGGGTAAAATTTTAAAATCTCGAAATGGAAAATCAAAAAACTGAACAAAGCCAAACGAAGGAAGAAAATGCAGAAAACACTTCGCCACAGACTTTCCTGGGCGAAGTGAGCAATTCTATCGAAGAAAATCCTGTAAAAATCAAACCCATCAAGATTCCTTCTCGTCCAGATTCAATCTTCTCATTTTACAAGCCAATCCCCTTCAATGGGTACATACTGCCCCGTCCTTACAGTAGGATCATCCCGCAGCTCGCAGAAATCGGTGGTCCCTTCGTTGTGCAACCAATTGATCAATATATGGCGAGAGACCCACCACAGCCTCACATGTACTTCGATGTGAACAAGACACCATACTTTATACGATGCACGTGTGAACAGACTCATAAGAACGGAGTTTTAGTTTGTTGCTCAAAATGCAATTTCTACTGCCACGCGGCATGTGTAGGTATCGCAAGGGTGACTCCTCAGACGAACTTTATCTGTCCGTACTGTCAATATTTGCCTATACGCTGCACTTGCAAAAAAAATATGAAATTCGACGAACCAATCATTAAATGCGTCGTTTGCGGCTTTTACTGCCACAAATCTTGCGCAAAACTACAATTTGGTCGTAATCCACCCAATTTTATTTGTCATTTCTGCGGATCTCGACAATATAAGCAACCATACTTTTCTTTACCAGATAAATCATTTTCAAAGGATTATACCAAACCAATACCGGACAGCAAAGAGGAAATCATCAAGAAAATACCAGAAGGAGACTTCCACACGATGGTCGCTGAAATGTTGAACTTCTCTGAGCTTTCGTACCACAAAACTATGACAATTTTATTCAATCAGTTTGGAGCGAATGCATTCGACTATGGACCAGAGTTCTGGAAGATTTTCGTCACAACATTATCTTCAATATTTGAAATACCGAAGTTAACTGTGATGGAAACAATGGATGAGTTTGCAATCAACTTTTTGTACAAAGGAAAGCCATCAAAACCTAAGCATCCAATTGCAGGTCTCTACATATCAGATTCAATTCGCAGTAATGTGATGACAGAGCCTCTCCCTAAGCTCACATCGATGCCAACAGCAGCAAGCTTGGGATTCACAGAGACTCACACTGTCTGCGCACTCGAAAACATCGATGATGGAGCATTTATCACTCAAGTTGGAGGAATTTTGTGTCATCAGGACGAAATCCGCGCCGAAGACGGAATTCCGCGTACGTGCATCACAGTGCAGGGAACGCCTGTTGCTGTTGATATTTCGCAGACTATATCTAAGTATGCTCCATTTATTCGAAGAAGTTTCCACTTCAATTGCGTCCTGAGATTGATGATTGTTGGAGGAAATGTTACGGCGATGATTTTCGCTGCTCGTTCGCGTGGACCTGTTACTGAAGAGCGTTCATCATCTTCAGGCCCTGCCATTGCTAAAGGCACAGAATTGTTCTTGCCGTTCGATTCAGATCTTCCTTATCACATCGAAAAGAAGCCATGGAAGCTGAAAAAGACGAAACCTCCGACAAAAGTTAAAAAGCCAAAAGCACCAAAGCCACAGAACCAAGGATCTGAGAAACCACCAAAGCCATCTGTTCCGAAACAACATGTTACAAAGCAGAGACAGAATCACAACGCACCCGCTGAACAAAAAATTACAACAAATGTGAAACTGACATTATTGTCTTCGTTTTTGGAAGATGAGTTGCCTCCAATCCCGATTGTTATACAGAAGGAAGAAGGTGAAGTTGATGCCAAAATTTTGGCTCAGAAAAGACATCTCACACATCAGCTTAGAAACAAATCTGATTCAGACTAATTTTTATATTATTTTTCATGTATTTTTTTATAAATTGTTATTAATTTTCTTTACCTCCAGCTTCTTTTCCTTGAATTCATTACATTTGTATTATCAAATTTGTTTAACGTGAATTAAATATTTTCAATAAAAAAATTTTTGCTTTCATGCACAAATTGATTTTACATTAATTATTTTAGGCTATTTCTAATTTAAGTCTATATTAGTTCTGACTTTAACTTCGATATTTTTAATCACATTATATGTTAACGATAATATACAATTTACACTATTGAAATGATTATAACTAGTTCTGTATAAGATGCTTATATGATTCTTAAGTTCCCATTTTGCTAATTTGATATTTCAAAAATATATAATTTGAAATTCATGATTCGACATTATAAATAGCTTAGCTTAGTTCTAATTAGCAGTTTAACATCATAATATTTAATATATTTACAGCGATGCAATTTTCCTATATAGGACGAAGTATGTTTAGGTTTTAAAAGTAAATTCCATTTTTATTTATTGATGGATGATGTCACTGACGAAATGTTGACAGGCGACATGGAGAGCATGGATTTCGACACTAGCGACTCTGAATCCACGTTTAGTTCCATTGATGCCCTTCACGATTCTGTTGCTTATATTTCAAATATTATCGATGTTCCTGAACACCTCGAATTCGGCATTGACGCGATCACTCTCGGAAATAACACTCTAAAAACCGAAGATCCACTTTCTTTCGTTACAATTAACATTCCAAGAATGACAAAACCTCATCTAGTTGATATTTTGATACACAGCTTTAGAAACGCGACTTACGGGATCGATAAGAATCCCTCAAACCAGTTTAGCATACTCAATTACGAACAAGATATGATTGAGCAATTTTCTTTTCATCCACACGTCACAAATTCGCAGGAAATTAGAAAAATTTTGACATCCACAAACGATGAATATGGAGCAAACAATTACGTTTTGAATTACAAAGAATTTTTAATAATTACGTCCAGCGTTGGCACAAACAACTTTTTGCAGGAAGGAGTTAATTGCATATCGAGTGTTTGGCGATTTAAGGATATTATTAGAGTTGGCAACAATTCTAATCATTTTACCAGATTTGTGATTTACACTTTAGTCAATGATGAGCAAGCGTGCGATATTTCGAATCTCATCGCTGTCCTGTTGGAATTGCCGAAGATTCACTCTTCAATATGGAATTCAAGTGACGAAGAAGAAATAAAATCTGCTTTCGAACAAAGTGAAAGCGATTTCTTATCTGAGCTTGCTAAAGCCCACCAGGCAATAGACAAAGTCAATGAGCATCTTACACATGATATAGAATTTGGTAGATCTGATTGGGTGCATCGACAAATGCTTTTAAATCACGAAATGATTTTGCATCATAAACACGAAATAGAAGACGAAGAAATAAGCTGTAGAACAATTTTCAAGCTTGGAAGTGGCATTGCACATGATTTTAAGCGAAGAATACCTTTCTATTGGTCAGATTGGAGAGATGGATTCTCGATTAAGCCCATTTTTGTTGCTGTGTTTTTAGCTTTAGGAATTTTACCATATGTTTATATTTTCGGTACTTCTATACAAAGTTATACGGGGAACTTCATGAATACATGTCATGTCCTTGTTTCGTGTATTGCAGCAGGTATTTTTATGTCATTCTTCTCTCCACAACCAATGATTTTCCTTTCTCCTTCGGCTGCTTTTATTTTGTTTTTGAAAGCGTGTAAGACCCTCGCAAATTCTGCAGGATTCACTTTAGCACAGATATATCCTTTAACATCAATATTTGCCGCATTTTTCTTGATAATATATTCTCTGACGAACATTTCAACAGCAATTAAATACGTTACAAGTTTCTCTGATGAAGTTTTTGTTGCTTTCGTCGCATTCTTGTTCCTTCTTGATTCTATCAAAGAAGTTATATCACCAAAGGACCAGTTCCTTCAAGTTTGTGGTGCTTTCACTGCCTTGGCTGTTTTCATTATTACTTACGCAATTAATTGTGTTAAGTTCAATAGTTTAACATATTCTTGGATGAGATCTTTTGCTTCTGATGGAGCTCCTGTTATTTCATCAATAGGAGTAACATTAATTTTAGCTTACCTCTTCCCTAATGTTTACAAAGGATTACCGCACTATTCCATCAAAGACTTGAATGGAGCATTAGATTTCGTTTCATTTTCGGCATTTAATGCAAAATTATTCTTCTTATCGATGATGTTGGGATTCTGTGCTTCAGTTCTTATTTTGCTTGAACACAATGTCACAGCAAAACTTGTTAATGGAGAAGAAATGAATTTAAGAAAGCCCTGCGCATATCATTTAGATATTTTGATTCTTGCGATTGCGAATCTTTTCTTAGGTTTGTTTAATTTGCCTTTGGTTACTGCATCAAAGATCCACACTTTTCACCACATTCACGCGATGAGTGTGCACACATTCGAATATGATGAAGAAGGAAATCCATCATCATTATGCATCAATGTTTCAGAAACGAGATTAACAGGTTTGATTTCACATATTTTGCTGTTCATTGTACTTCTTTTTCCTAAGATCATGACTTTGCCTCGTGCTGTATTTGCAGGGGTTCTCGCTTTCATGGGTGCTATCACTTTGATTAATACACAGCTCATTGTTCACTTACTTTCGCTGTTTTGGAAACCAGAAAATTTGCCTCCTGCTCACTGGATAAGGAACGTTAAAAGATGGAAGATCTTCTCAGTCAACATGCTTCAAATAGGAAGCATTGTCTCCATTTACTTGATTGAACACTCTATTATAGGATTTTTATATCCTGTATTTATTGTCCTCATTGTTGCTCTCTACAGAACAATTTATTACTTCTTCCCCGACGACATGATGATGATAGAAAATGGATTCGTCGAAAAGAAGAAGAAAAAGAAGAACAACGATCTATTTTAGATCAATATATCTAAATTGTTAGCTTATACAACAATAGGATAGATTTATAAATAATAAAAATAACAAACAAATAATATAATATATCACATCTTGAGCATTATCTGCCATTCATCTAATATATCGCCAGCCGTCTGTGCATAGTTGGATTGTCCTATGGAGACAGATTTGAGGAATGGAGCAATGCATCTAAAAGAGTCAGCGAACTTTCTTGCATGAGAGCATCTTTCTCCTGCTTTGTTTTGAAGTTCATCAAGAACGATTCTTCCAAATGTCTGAAGCAATGATTCAACAGTTGCTATACTGAGTTCTTTCTCAGCGGTCATAATCTTTTCGACGATCTGCATCATTAACACAGCATGATAGAACTTCACGACTTCTGGTCTCATTCTTAGAATTGTCAAAATCTCGCAGCCCATATCCCCTGTTTTTGCTGAATTCTCTAACATTCTACTCATTCCTTTCTTGGTGAGGAATTCACTGATGCGCGATAATTTAGAATACCTGTCATTCATCTTCGTCATGAAGACCTGCCTATGCTTTCTAAATTCGCTGAAAACTGGGGATTCGCCAAAAGACATTTGCGCACGTTGTCCGCATCTTCCAGGAGTGCTTGATTCACTTCCAACTCTGTTTCTTGTTGGAACAGGAAGCTGTGCCATTTCAACACGTGGAGGAGTGGCACTGGGCTTTCTATAGATGTCATCTATTTCAGGAGTTAACGATATTGGACTGTTCTTGAAAGGTTTGAAGAACTCCAACTTTGTTCTGTGAATAACTAATTTTTGGCCAATTGATGAAGCGATTGTAACACCTGCCATAGATATAGACACATCATGAATAGTTTCTAGAGCTATTGTAAACAAATCTTGGATCTTTAAAGGCTGAAGAGAAACAAATTTGAGATAATCTGAAGAACACGAAATGATAACAGATCCAGAAGAATGGAATTTCACAACATCTATCGGTGCAGAATCTAAATTCATGTTATTCATCAATTCCTCATACGAATCTATATCAAAAAAGTGCATATTTCTGCCAGCGCCAGCAGAAACCAACATATTCAGTGTCGGATGAAAACTTATGCTGTACACAGCGTCCATGTTACCATCCAATGTTACAACTTTTTTTCCTTTCGAGAGATCATAAACGTTAATAAGATGATCATCGCCACCGGTCGCAGCGAGGACACCACTCGGTGACACAGCGACTGTATTTATCGCACCACGATGATATGTGTAAATTTGAAGTGGTTTTCGAGAATTTGTTGATAAAACGTTGAATTTGCCGACTTTGTCTGTTGCTAAAATGATTTCTTGATTAACTGGTGAAAACGCAAGTGATGAAATCTCTCCTCTGTGCTGAGACCAAGTTGCAAGGCATTTATTATCATTTAAATCGTAAAGTAAAACTGTTCCGAGCGCCAAACCTATAAGAAGTCGTTCCTCTTCTTTGTCCAGTTTGACTGCCGTTATAGTTGATTGAAAAGGACCAAAGCAAACTTTCGGATTCGAATTTCCAATCTGCCAAAGGTTTACGTAGCAATCTTCGCCACCGGAGACATAAATTTGTCCTGTTTTCTCTCCAACGGAGACACATTTTATGTTTCCTTCGTGCGCTAAAATACTTTGCAACTGATGAAGTTTTGGTGGCATTGAAAAATGATTTATTTCTTTGACATATGATATAATTTTACTTAAGAATCAACAACTTTCACTTAGATTTTGCTTGATTTGCTTTATATTTTGAATCGAAAAAATTTTGATTATTATTGTTCATCATTAATCATGAGATCAATCATCTTATATCAATTAAATGCTAAATTCAAAGTTTAATAAATATTTTTTTTAATAAAATTTCCAAATTTTATATTCATTTTATATCTTCGATTAAATTTAAATATCAATTACCATATTTATGTACTTTATATATTTATACTCGAACATGGATTTTAAATTTTTTGAAATCAAAGTTCAACATAAATCAAAATGAAAAGGAATGAACATGAAAATTTATTATATTTCATAAATATTAAACGTTTCCAATGTGCAGAGTCATGAGAATCGATATTTTGTAAATAAAATTTAGATATAAAAATTCAAATAACATTTTTAAGAAAATCATAAAGTAAAACCAATAAGGAAGATCTCAGTTACTCAAATCTGAAGCGTGACATTGCTTGTGTGATCAAATAATAATGTGAAGCCTTAACATCGATTTCAGCCTGAATACGCCTTGAATTTCCCATATCTCTCTTCTGGAGCTCTAATTCGTGGATTTCATCTGCGATTCTTGCTGAAATATCTCTTGCTTTGAGCAATTCAACAATAATCTCTCTCTTCTTCTCCAATTTCTGGTCTCTGAACGGAAATGGAAGTGTTTGGATGATCTGAATAACTGTTTGTAAAGTTGCTGGCAAAGAATGTGTTGTTGCAGTGATTGCTGTGTTATTGAATGGAACACCGTCGATTCTCTGCAAATCTAGTGCCGGAGGAGTGAGAATTTCTTTGAACAAAGCTTCGTACTCTGCAATAAGTTTCTTTGCGTGTTTTCTCTGCTTTTCCATCGATGCAAGTGAGTTTGCTGATCTTCTTTCAGCGTCGACTTTCTTAGAAAGCTGATCTTGGAGCTCATTTAATTGTTTTTCAAGTGCGCGATTTTCTTTTTTGATTCTGCGAAGTTCTGTTAATGTTTCTGATGCACCTTCGAGCATCTTTTGGGCTCTATCTGATGCCTCCATCAAAGAAAGCTCTCTTTCCTGAAGTTTGGATTCATCTTCATCAGCAATAACTCTAAGTCTTGATGCTTCTTTTCTGAGTTTTGCGTTTCCTTGCTCTAGCTCCTTTATGCGGGCTTGGAGTGCCGCCATTGCATCAACGGCTGCTTTAGAATCGTAGAAATCCATTTTTACTGTACGTTTATCCACAACATTTTGTCATGTAAATTTCATATTTGCAATGTAATTTTAGACATGTCAGGTGAAATTAGGGGACAGACATGGAACTAACCTTATTTCTCACTTTTTGTTAATGGTCTATTCCAAGTTAAGCGAGAAAAGTTCACTTCTGATTTACAAATATATTGGAAAATTTGTTCAGGACCTGATGCTAAGCATGTGACATTTTATCAGCAAAACCTTTTCCGACATAGAAAAAAATATTGAAATTTCATCAAAATTCAAAATGATTGCCAATTACATTCATGCTCTATACTGATGCTATCTACTGTCTTTTACATCGATTATGATATTTAATATTATATTTTGCTTTTAAAACATCGTAAAAGCAGAGTTATAGATTGTATTCATATTTACTGGCAATTTGTTAGTATTTCCTTTGATTTATACTTTATATTTGTAAATCATTGATATTGAATTCTTTGAATATCATGGTTTTATGAGAATTTATAGAGCTGTTCAGGATTGCTTTAATTTCTTAATAAGACTCATCATGTAAAAAACTGGAGAGCCCAATAACTAAGCTGCCAAGCTTTGGAGATTATTACTTAAGTAATTTTTTCATATTTGAACAAGAAATTACTTCGAAAATTCAATACAGAGTGTCATAGCGGTATTAACACACTTATCAATTGCAGTTTCGAATCAAACTTCATAAAACCTTTTTTCAAAATATATAACCTTATAATTTCCCCTCTAAAATTTCAGGTTTAGTGTTATGACAATGCATTCAACAAGCTTTAAACATGAAACACATATGATGCTAATTAAGTTGTAGCAGAACTTACTAATGCATATTTGCGTGTTATCCTGAATTTGTAATTTGCAATCTAACTTTCATATTGATTAGTTTTAATTAAACCTTATTGATATACATATCATACTATTTATATGACCGTTTGGCAAGATGAAGAGTATCTATTACACAAAGATACAACTCAACAGGGCAATTAAATTTTTATACGCAAAGTCGGCAAAACTCGTTTTTTAACTCACTCGATTAACTTTTTGCTAAGTTATTGAACCCTAATGTACAAAATACTGTTGTGCATGATATATTAAAGAATTAGCTAACAAAGTCTATATTTCATTAAAATATTAGATATATCTTGCATCAAAAACATTGATTTGCCATGATGTGCTTTACTCATTATAATATATTATATTGCCATTGTATAGCATTTTTATAACGTAAAATATGTTGTTGTCGATGATAAATAGGTAAATCTAATCACAAATATGCTTTTTTAGCTTTTTTTTGAAAAAAATCCATACTAAAATCATTGTATTTTTGGGGAGAATTATATAATTCTCCCCAAAAAAATGTTACAATTCGGTTCTTTTCAATTTTTCAAATTTAACTGGTTAAATTTTTGGGAGAATAACACACAGAGAAAAGGAGGGTAACTTTTTCCCATTTTTTCAGAGTTTCTTCTCTTCAGCAAACTTTTTCCTATGACAAATTGCAGCAACCCAACTGCTTCCATTGAACTAAGCACAAGGCATGCCGCCAATTTACAATAAACATCATCGACCAAAACAAAATCAATTGAACCGATATTATCGAATTAATATGGGCTTTAACGATTATTTCATATTCAAAATACTACAATTTTGTCTATAAGTCACAGCATATAAAGAATATATATCGTGTATGTCATGGAAGTACTTTTTGAGTCAATAGGGTGAGCCAGTTTTAAAATACAAAATGGAATTTGCAAACAGATGAAATTTATGGTTAAAATTACTCTATTTCTGAATGAGCATGATTATTTGCTAGCATTTCCATCAGTAAATCGTTGATTTACCTTTATAACAAACTTAATACAACCACAAATGACCGAAGTTAATAAAAACCTGGTCTCTGTTTGTGCTAGATGTTAAATCCTATGCAATTAGGATATAATCGGCTATGCTGTAGTTAGTATATAACATTTCGCTCGTTTGTACCTAGCGTTACAAAGGATCTAAATGTTAGACTCGGGACATAAATAAGCTAATTCTTTTAAAATTCACTTTTTATAACTTCCAATAATATATAAAAATATAAATGAAAATAAATAATTAAAATATAAATTGCAAAAAGTAATTAAAAATATAAATAATAAAAAATATTTTTTTAATTAGTTCTATACCAAGCATACACAGTAATGTACGGTGGCATGTAATCTGTTCCGGAACGTGTGTTATAAGTATTTATAAAAGAATAATAATTAAAAATAATAAATATTTTTTTATCCAATAAATGTCAAGTTATATATATCAGTACTCTTTTCCAGAGAGATTACAGAAGTTGTTTAATACAAATGCTAAATTTAAAAATGCTGATAAAGATCCTGAATATATAACTTTGCCATATGATGTTAAGTTTATTCTTTATTGTGATACAGTTATACAGAAGAATAGATTTTCGTATTTAACTAAGAATTTCTTTTATAGTGAATCTGAAGATAAGATTTATTATATTAATTATTATATGAATAAAGTAACTGTATTAAAACAGAACTGTCATAATAATTATATGTTATATGGTGATGACGGCAAAGTACATTACATTAATCCATATAACAGGTATTGTAACTTTAAGGAATGTTTAAATAGCTATTTACAAAAATAATAATATATTTATTAATTAAATATCATAACCAATTTCTGAATCTTCTTCTTTAGATTTCTTTTGAAGTCTTAAATTCTTTTGTCTACCAGCAGCCACCGCAGCTAATTATTTTTCAGGACACTTTCTTTTAGGTTTATCTTGTTTAATCTTCTTTGATTTATCATTTGACAATTCCTTTAGAATTTCTTGTTTAATTTCATCTCTAAGTGATTGGATGTTAATTGTATCCGACATTTTAATAAGATAAAACTTTTGATTTTATTTATAATTAAATGAGCTTAAGTAAATCCGAAAGGCAATCAATTATAGATAATGAAGAACGTGGTATTCAACATCCATTATATTATGTTGTTAAAACAAATGGTAAGATACAAGTTCGTAAAAGAAAAGTACCATTAAATTCTAAGAAAGAAGAATCTGATAGTTCATCTGAAATCATATTAGACGATAATTTATCATCAGATTCAGAAGATGATTATCAACAATTATCTAATAAAGCATTACTGTCGAAGATGCTAAAGGTATTAGAGAAATCAACAACATCAGAAGATATGAATAAGAATTCAGTTGAATGAGAACGTGAAACAAATGAAAATACACAATTCATAGAAAACATTCAAGAAACAGTAACAAATAATAGACCATTTCCAATGCCGGTTAGAAATAGAAGAGCAGGAATAATAAGATTATAGGTTATATATATTATTGATTTTTATTAAATGAATAACGAACAGTTAAACGAATTCACACCAACAGAGAATTATCATCAGGTTAAGAGTCACTTTGATATTATAGATAATTCTTTTCAAGTATGTGATACCAATAGACATTATGTACCGTCTAAAGATCCATCTAATCCGAAAGATATTAAAGAAAATCATTATGTAACATTTAATATATCGCCTAAAGGTGAAAACATGATAGATCTATTCAATACATGTATTACATATACATTAAAGGCAAAACTTAAGAGTGCTTTATCATCATATATTAAAACAACAGGTTTTACAAAAGATGAACCATATAATGAACCATCTATTTGGGTTGGATTTGATGATAGCTTATATGCTGTATCCGCATATCAAATCTTAGCAAATAGTAGAGTTATTGATTCACAAGATAACGCAATTAATGAAGGTTATATTATGAGTAATCGTGGAACAACAGATGTTATTAAGAAAACTGATGTATTTTCTAAAACAAAACATACAGATGTTTGGAAACGTGTTAATACTGTTAGATCTGGTATTGTTATTGATATGACTGAATTAGAAACTGATAATACATTTGATATTAGTTTAAATTTAAAGATAGATATTAGAAGATTCTTACTATTTGAAGCTATTAGATTCTTACCCGATTTTGCTGGTAATATTCAACTCAAGGTTAAATTCACAGCAGACGCATTACAAATAGCACCATTAAGTTTAGATGATGCCTTATTAACACCAAATAACTTAGCTAAGGTTAAAACATATCCACAAATTACTAATAGGTTTGTTCCATTAAATGAAGAATTTAAACATTTCAATGCTATTACTAAAGCTGCTGATGGAATTACATTAAAAGTTATTAATTATACTATTGCTAAGGTTTCTGCTAACTTTGTTGATTTAATACTAATGTTAAATCAACATTCACAGCAACATATACTCCAATTAATGTTAATAGAATTTGGTTCTTATTCCCTAAGAATTCTAATTATAGTTAGTAATTAGATATTCGCGTAATCCACGACTGCGCCGTGGCTTCCGCGAACATCTATTTAAATATATTTACGACAGAATTAGTTTTACAAGTTAGGTTCCCCCTATATAGAAAATAAATTTTTGAATTACTTACAAAACTAACGTTAATTTTATTTTGGAATTCCTGACTTTATAAAATTTATTCAGTTTTTGAAAAAAAAATAATCCACGAGTTCTGCGAACATCTTTTTATATAAATACTGAAATCACAAATTACAAAACGAGTAATTTATTAATACTAATATTTACGACAGAATTAGTTTTACAAGTTAGGTGCCACCCATATAGAAAATAAATTTTTGAATTACTTACAAAACTAACGTTAATTTTATTTTGGAATTCCTGACTTTATAAAATTTATTCAGTTTTAAAAATAATTTATGACTAACTAACTAAGAAAAGAAAGCGAAAAGAAATGGGGTAAGGAAATTTTGAAAAATAATTTTAGTGGTTATTCTGATTTCTTTTCTTCGGCACTTTGTGCCTCACGGGCTTTAACCCGTTCCTCTTCTTTCTTTTTGGCTTCGGGCATTTGACCCTCAAGGGCTTTAGCCCTTTCCTCTGCTTCTCTCATACGCTTACTTATCCATCTCGGATTTTTCTGACGACCTGCAGCAAGTGCTGCTAATTGTTTTTCTGTACACTTACGTTTAGGCTTAACTGGTTTTTCCTCCGTTACTCCTTCATCATCTTTTTCATTCTTTTTCGTCTTTCTTGTTTTCGTTGTTGTTTTGAGTTCGTGATCTTCGGTCTTGGAGCTAAGCTCCTTTAATATTTCTTCCTTTAATGTCGCTTTCAAAGTTTCGAAGTCTGTCATGTTTTATATTGGATAAAAATTTAAAATATTATTTTT